>CM075859.1:71595242-71800242 GCA_037975125.1 Latrodectus hesperus | reverse complement strand
GCAGTTTAATCTTAATTTGTTTCGTTTTGTTTATTGGCTAAATTTTCTCATTTCAATATTTTCATTTGGTTTTACTACTAATGTCAAAAATAATAAACGCTTTGTTTTAGCTGATTATACTTCAATTTTAATTCATGTAACTAACTATTGATGCTGATATAAATTTTAAAATTATTTACTAATAAAACTAATTTGAATTTTAAATATAAACATTTTAGAAGAATCTTTTTAAATTTGATTATATAAAAAATTATAATATTTATTAAAATACAAGGCTAAATAAAAATATTTATTTTTATTAAATCTATTCCCTTAAATATACCACACATGTATTTAAATTATAAAAATACATTTTTTCTGAGTAATTCATTTTTAATATTTTCAAACTGAAAAATAGTGTTTGAATACTAAAATTTTTAAATGTATTCCAAAAAGTATGTCCTATGAAGTAGTGTTTTTCTGAAAAGTTTCGTCGAAGTAGTTTTTAATATTTTTAGTGAAAAAGCGACATTATACAATCGTTAACTTTAAGATATTCTAGAAATTAGTTTTTGAACTCAAAAGCATTTGCATTCTAGAGCTCTTAGAAAATCAAAATTCATTTTTGGTGAGTACAATGCACCAGAGCTTCCGCATTAGCATAAGTTAATCTTCACACTGGAGTAATGCTTCATTGGTAAAGATGATGGCACTACTAAGATAGTATAAATAAATTGCTTAGATGCGTAAACTGCTTTTGGTGCTTTTTACTGTGCAGCCTATATCTGACGTGAAGGATATTATATTTTATGATTTCCTTATAAATAAAAAAATGACAAACTATTGATGATGGCATATCCTCTGGTTAGAATTTTCTTCTAAATACTAAAACAATCTGCGCTTAAGAAATGTTTAGGAAAAAAAATTTTGGGTGTTTTATAAGCACAGTGTAGGAGTACAATAAACAAAAAAATGTTCATTTTCAATGTATTCCTTTTGTCTCTCTGTTATATACAATATTTACCTCAAAGTACCTATATATACATTTATAGAATCAGCTCCATTAATAATGGAAATTTCTTTCTCCCACATACTTGAGGTGAAAGAATAAAATGGTTGATTTAGGTTCTGTGTGTGTGTGTTTTTATAAAAATATAAAAATAAAAAAAGTGCTGGAATACGTCATTGAGATTTTACAAGCTACTTTAATGTTTGTTGATAAGTAAATAAGAATAATGTAATGCTAACTAATAGTTTAATGCTAATCCATTTTGCTTCTATTCGAAAAAAATTTAAATTAAGGTATTGGTTTTAGAGTAAATGTCATCATTTAATTATAAATCACTAATTTGACATTACTATCCATCTTTGTTTGTTGACATGATTTCGTAGTATTTTATTGGCATAAATTATTTTTGTTTTTGTCTACTACAGTTATTGGTCAGTTTTAGAAGTGAAAATTTTCCATCACAAAATTAGTTCAATTCCAAAATATAATGTTATTCTTCAAAAACAGTAATAATTTTTTATGAATTTCTTTTACACAATAACATTTGTTTGTTAGACACATTGATTTTTTTATAATATTGATTTTTATTGCATTCATCATTTATAAATGGAAGGTTAACAATGAACCAATCTTGAAATTAAATGCCCACAACAAGCCAATAATATGATATAACCTGCATGCATTTTTTTTTATATAAACGCAAATTTTATTGAAGGGTGTATTACTTGATAAGACATGCTCAGCTGAAGATATTATTTTTTTCAAATCAAGATTAGATGGTATTTCTCATAACAAAATACTATTCTAAACTTTTACATATCTCTGTGATATGTGCCTTCTGTAAAGCATGAAATTATTCTAAGATTGTTTGGTAAATCAAAGCATATATCATTATTAATTTTTGTTCATTAGAGAATTTAGACGTGGTTTTCTTTTAATTTGAAATCAATTTGAGCAATGTCAATTCCATGAAAATTGTCAAATATTATTGAAATTTTAATTTTTTTTAGAATTGCCTAACAAAATATCTGTAAAAACTGCATTAATGTTTTATAACATATTCAAGTTCTCATTTATATAAAGCTACACTTCTTTCAAATATAAAACCAAAGGTATTTCAGAAAAGTACATCATGATATACAAGATAAATTATTAATTGGTAATATGCATAATTGAGTAGTAATGCTTATGGTATTATTTTTGATAAATAACCATTCTTCATTATTTCTGAGTATTTATTCTTAAATTGTAAAGGTTTCAACAAACAGTTGTCTACAATCATGTCTAAAAAATAATATAACAATAAAATCAGTAATTTCACCTTATGTTTAGATCACAATAGCTTTAAGCACAGGTAATTTGTGTAAGTGGTGCATAAAAAGTATCCAGAGCATTTTTCAAAATTGCTTCAAAAGTAGAAAAACTAAGCATTGCAGTTTTTTTTTAATTAAATGGGTTTACTGCTTCAGTGTTCCTCGCAAATACAGGAGTAACATCGCTTTTTCAATGTAAATATTAAGGCAAAAACAATTTCTTTTTTCCAAAAATGTAGCAGGACATTTTAATTAGGCTTCAGATAAAATGAAGACAATTAATTAAACAGAAAGTTGCATAGTTTAAGCATTATCACTAATCTCTAACGTTTTTTTTTAACCAAAAAAGTCGGCAAAAATTTTAATAACGGATATATTCAGGAATATCCCACAAAATTGAAAAATAAGCAACACATTTTTGATGCTCCTATTGCTGCTTAGTAAAAAATTAATGATTCATCTTTGCTTTTCGCATCTTTTGCCATCGTTTCGTAGAGTCACCTACCTCTATCATTAAACACATTTTTGTAAGCGTCAATTCCGTTTATTAATTAATGAGCAGATAAAACTATGGTTCATTACCTTGAGAACCCTGAGGAGTTTAAAAACTCCAATGAGTAATGACTTTTCAACGGGGAATTTAAAAGAAAAAGCATAATTTTTCTGACGAGATTTTTACACAATGTTTTATTACAGCAAATTATTTTAATTAATGTCCCTACGATTATAATCTTCAATAATATATACGCGAAAAACAAAAAAATCAGTTTATTTTGCGCCTAACAACCATAATTTCAGAGAGGAAAAAAATTTTAACCTACATCATTTTTAAATTAAATTCACAGCTTTGTTAATTTTGAAACTAACGTTTGTTCTCTTAAACTTTCAACAATTATCTATTCATTTAAGTCGTTCTAAGACAATTTATTTGAGTATTTACTGGAGATTGTTTGGAATGTGTAGTTAAAAGGGTGTGTAAGAAATAAAGTTTCATGAGTTTAATCATTATTTAATCAAAGACAGTATCAATATGCATTCCTGTAATTTGCAATTAAAACTTTCAAAACATTAAAGGGAAATTAATTACGATTAATTCATTTGTATTGCCCCTATTAACGCGATTATTTAGCTACGTCGTAATTTTATTTAATTAAGAAATATTCAGTATATTAAGAGCGTGATGATCACTGTATTAGTACTTTATCCAATTATGAATAATTTTATTAATCAAAAGTAACACCTCACAATAATTGCGAAGTCAGAAAAGGTTTTATTTTAGAGCTTTAGCCAACTAATTGCTTTAAAAGTTGTTGGAATAAGAGGTATATTTAATACAATGTTCTATATTGATTAAATTTAATAAAATATTACGTTTAATTATTAGATTTAATAATAAATGTCATATTTTATTAAACTGATTATATTTAATAAAATATAATATTATATTTAATAAAATGGACTGCATTGGCTTTTGCTGTTACTGTGTCAAATAAATATTATAAGTGTTAAGGTAGCGCAAAAATCCCTGTCTGATAGATTGCTATAAATAGCAGATATAGATTGTTAGAAGTGTACGTAAATACTCTCAGTTTGTGACAAATGAGATTCAATTCAGAAGCTAACCGAGCACTTTAAATCTGATCAATATAATGATTTGTAAAAACTGCAAAAATTTTATGATTATTAGACTTCTTTCTAAAGGGTTATTACAAATTATACAGGAAAACGTGTAAAGTAAACGCAAAATTCAAATATTTGTAATAAACTAATTAATACAAGTATTGAAGAATAATGGATTTATAGCACAAATATTTACATGAACATAAGGGAAACACCACTGTATTTAATAACACGAGAATTGATTATTTGGATTAATGAATAAAGATTCATGATAGAATATAGAAAATGTATATAAATGCATCAGATAATTTCAGTAAGAAATTCATTTGTCTAATAATTATTCTAGTAAAACTGGTGCTCTTTAATGAATGCTTTCAATTTGTCCTGAACGTTAATCTCATTTACTAGTATTGTGAGCTCAAATGGGACTTAATTTACAATTTTGTCTGCATATCTGAATAAACCATTTTTTGAAAGAATATAATTCTTCTTTATATGAAATAAAATAGAAGCAGATATAAGTGATATTTCTGTTTGAAAAAGTATGCAATTTATATATTTTAAATACGATAAAAATTAATTCTTTTATTTCAGTTTTGAGAGTGTCTCATTAATGATTATTAATACTGAAATGCAAATACTGAAGTTACAATTTTATATTAAATAAGGCAATATTTAACCTACTTGCATTTTTAAATCACTTTGAAGGGTCTTTTCTTATAATATTTTAAACAATTAAACATAAATGTTTGTGCCTCTTCAAAATTATAAAATTAATAAATTTCAGGAATTTTTTTAATCTGAGTTAAAATGTACCTTGTGATTGTGTGTAATTTTACTATTTGATCGAAATTCCGTTGGAAGGAAATATATAAGATTCACGAATATATTCCCCTAAAACTGAATCTTTACAATAATTTACGAGTAAAAGTTGTTCAGTTAATATAAGAATAGGAAAAAACTTTTCCTACTTTTATTTCAAGGGAAAAATATTTCAAACAACTGAAATTTCTGCGATTATTACATCCCGATCGAACAAAAAGTGCGCTATGATTTTAACTTCAAATTTATTCGAAAGCATAACAAACATTTTTTTAATTATATATTTGTAGATATAGTGAAAATATATCGCTAAGTAAAATTTAATAACTATCATATTTTAATAAATGAAATTATAACTAATATCATTCAAAAAATGAGTCTACGTAAATGAAATAGACTGTTCATCAGTAAGTAAAAAATAGTTTTTCAATTAGCACATAATAAAAATTTTTAGAGAAACTTATTTTTTACAATTGTTTTGTTGTTTCTAATCACAGATGAGGTAGTTAAGCTACACCATCTCCATAAAACCAAAAATGTCCAGAAGGTCCATAAATAAAATCGGATCTCTTAAAATCTCAAAAACTGTAAAATTCAGACAAATAAGAATATAATCGGGGGAGGCTTGAACAGCCCCACACCAATGACACTCTGAAAAGAGCCTCTCGCCCTGGTGAAAAATAAGAGATTTGATATGGGGTCGCTCAGATATATACTGAGCTTGTGGCACCAACAAGGTCTTTTGCCAAAGTACCACGGGTGTGAACAGGAGGAACTCTCCAAAGTTTACTTAATTCCTTCCTTATGATTAAGGAAATTTCAGAATAGGTTGCTATTACAATTGTTTTGGCAATAAATAAGTGAAAATGCTATAAATTTAATAATTTAATGATTAAATAAAAATAAATCTCCTTGGTCCACTTTAAATTTTAAATTCATAAGATTTTGGCTTAGACACAAGATGGTGTGGCATAACAAACTATTAAAATTTGAATAATTACATCCAAATACTGAAGAAGTATGAAATTTGAACTATAAGATTCAATAAAATTTGAATTCTATGCACAAAATTTTATCGAAGGCATGAGGGGCTAAAATTAAAGCTAATAAGCCAAAATAATTGACACGCTAGTTGCCAACTGCAGTATGTGGATCTTAAAGATAAGTATCCATTTTGAAAATGTGCATAATTTATATTACCAATAAGGAATAACGTATAAATAATAACGATTAAGTGTATGTTTTACACTATCCTGTAAAGTTTCTTTAATTTTATACATTTGCAATAAATGTAGTGTTGTTGTGAATGATTTAATCAAATCATCATTGTAGTTACGTATTTTTTACTTAAATTATTCAAAAATACCCATTCAGTTATAAAACTTTTTAATGCCATAAAAAAAACCCATAAATCCTGAATAGCTTTTTGTCATACTGAGCTATATAGTACAATAATAATAATGTAATTATATACTTGTAACAGTTATGATAATGCTATATCTATTGAATGTTATAAACAATACACACATTTATATATATATGAACATATCGACTTATATCAGAACCATGTGTGCCTCATTTTGTAAATAATTTGACTGTAGTTATGCATTGTGTAATAATTATATTCTGAATTAAAAACCGTGAATAGAAAAAGTAAACGAAATTAAAACGTTAGTCTAAAAATTTATATGTAAAATTTGAACTCACATTTAAATCTTTTTAGCAGTTGGGTAGCGCATTTGAATCTTTTTCGATTACTATGTAGGGGAAATTAAGTAAAAACATTTTATGTACAAATATAAAATTTATCCTTCAACACACATAATAATTCCTCGGAGAGAAAAGGGGTTTATTTTAACTTTTGGGAATTTTCTCGACATTTTATATCTGAACAGAAAACTTTTTCAAGCAATGAATTAGTCATTTTCTAATATTTGAATTGAAACTTCTAAAAATAGCAGTTTATTCGATAAATCTGTGCAAATTACTAGATGTTTTGTTTAAATAAATGATGTGTGAATTAATGAAAAAATAAAAATTTGATTTGTGAGGATTTTCAAGTATTGGGATATCTATGTCTTCTGGTCCATATTGAATTCAGATGCTGTTTGGAAACGAAGTTTCTTTTGTACCGAAAATTTTTTAAATAAAAAACATGTAATTTTTTAAAAGTCAATAATTTGGATAGTTTTGTTCTAGGAAGCTTTTTATAAAGACAGAAATTTGTTTAGTGGATAAAACTAAATGATAAGCACATAACTTTAATTTCATCATGACTAAGATTATAAAGGCCATTTTATGATTAATAACTTTATCGGGAATAATTCGTAAGTATACATTAAGTTAGAAATTTAAATTCATACTTTAAGATTTCGTACATGTTTCTCCAACACTTTAAATAATATTATTTTTAAAATTTATTATCATCCATACTTTTAATACTTCGAAAACGTAAGGTTGTACACAGTTCTTATAAAACCTAAAAATAATAATATTTACCGGATAAATGATTACGGGAATGATGAAAAACTTTTCAGTTATAATTTTCTATGTTTTAATAATGTCTTCAATAATTTTTTCTTTTTTCTTTAATGTCAGGCAAGAAAAGGCTCCATATTTTTTAAGACTTAAAGTGGAATTTCTGGAAAATATTTTTAATTTTTACTAATAATTATGCTAGACAACATCAAATAATAAGTGTACTTAAAAAATCGTGTTTTATTACTGCGTTCAAAATGGTAGCAAAATGATAGCAACTCGAAAAACTGCAACGTAAATAGAAAACAAAAACATATAAACAGAATTTAATGCAATTTTGGCTGCATTCAGTTAAATTAATACTCTCTTACGTGGACTTTTCATCGTCCATTTGAAGAGTATAACAATGCAGCTTGAGGTTCACAAAATAAAATATAGTAGTAAACATAAAAAAGTAAAATAAATAAGTACAAATAATATTTTCTTGACAAAATTATTTTTAATCATCGTTGGGATTTCCAAACTAGGGTTTGGTAATCTAAAATTTCAAACGCATTTGAAGGAAAATGAATTCTCATTCGGGTATGCATATTACATTAAATTCAGTTAATAATTTTATTAAAAAATTACTCTATGAACTTATTTCATATAAAACTTAGTTAAAATATTATTTATTTGTATATTTATTTCATACATATAAAGTATATTCATTCTTACATGTATATTAAGAAGCATGAAAAACGATTTGAGAGAGTTGAGTACAGCCTTTCTTCGTCAAATATGAGCATGCATTAAAGCTTAATGAATAAAATTGCAAATAGGGAATTTTAATGTAAAATAAAGGGTAAGGCATATTTGTTTAACCACAGCATCTATTACTTAAAAATCACTTTTCCTTATGTAAAAAGTCACCAATTTTGAAATGGGTGGAAATGTCACTAATTCGTTTTTTTTCTGTTTGAATATAATGCTATTATAATGATATTTCTATATGCAATGAGTTGATTATCATGATCAACAATATCGCAATAATTTATTTAGAAACATGTTATGCGTTTATATATTTCTCAACTCATTAATATCATATCTTATAATCTAAATTACATAGTATAGTATTGTGCTCAATTCTGAGAAAATAACTGAAAATGAATTCACTTCGTAAGGTGTACATGGAACATTTGGGCCGTGGTAGCCTAGTGGTTAGGGTATCGGCCTTCCATGCGGAAGGGTGGGGTTCGATTCCCAATGCTGCCAAAGACCCACCGAGTACATGCGATATACGTGCTCGTTAAATCTGTGGAATCTAAAGTCCTGTGCTCGGTCGTTGAACAGTCACCATGGATGCAATGGTCTGATGAAAATTTCCTCCCCCTTCAGATCAATGTCAAAATTGAGGGAGTGGGTCCTCTGGTGGTGCTATCTATCGGAGGATTTAAAAAAGAGCAAAGACGTACTTTCACATTCGTGGTGCTCTGACTAAAACGAAAGACGCTCCCAATTGACTTAAATTCGCATTGCTAAGGCATAGCGAGCTTGTCTTGTCCACGGTCATAAGTAACAACAACATGCAACATTTAAAAAACTTCGAAAGAAGAAACTGTTATACATTTTTCTTTTATAAACTCAATAATTTGGTTACTGTTTAGTGAAAGTAATTGTTTTACATTTTGTAATTGAGATGAAAAGCATTACTTGTTAAAATGACGTTAGTTTTAATCAAAACAACATGATAAATACAACTTTATTTAACGAATTCCTACAGCTACAAACCAGTAAATGTTGCTGGAAAATAGTATGTTTATATGGCAACTAATGCTAAAGTTTTTCTCAACAGCTCGCCCTAATGAGTGGTAAAAATAGGAATCCTCACTTTACGCTTGAGAAACTCATTTTATTGCACTGAAATCTCCGCACGTTGCTGGCGATATCGGAACTAGCCAAGCCAACCGACAAGTTGATTGGGAAGCGATAGAACTGAGAAGTGACCTTGCATGTTATCTGATCTCGGTGCGTGATGTGCCATGCATTTGAAACAGGCATTTAAGAGATATTCTTTTTACACACACTCTTCCTCTTTAACAGTTTGTCCGTTATTATTAGGCGGATAATCTCAACCTGTATTTAGTGACTCGCATTGTTGTCACTCAACCACTTTTCCATTGTTGTTCGTTGTATTTGTCCACTCAAGTAATAAATAAAATAATGTGTCCATGGATGGTTTGCTGAGGGCATCTTTGTTGGATGATTGCTTTTCTACAGCGACAATCCTTTTCAGTTTTGAATTATTTATTACCATGATCGGCTGGGATCAAGTATGTTTCGATTTATTCGTAATTTGTTTTGCATACTACAAAATTGTGGATCCGAGCAAGTAGAATTATGGGGCAGTAAAATTGGGCAATTTTATGTCATTAGCGAAGATTGTACTTGAATTTTTTTTTAATAAATTGCTTGACAAAAACTTCATACCAGTAAAAGAACTAATATAATTTTTTCCGAAAAATAATATCTGTGTGTCACTAAGAAAATATTTTTATTTATGCAGGCTTTAGTTATCTCATCTAAACCATTACGACTGGAATAAATCATACCATTCAATTAATGCTTTAAAGCAAATTTTGTTATATAACTCTGTTATTAGGCATTCATTTCATTCTGACAGTAGTAATATAAATAGTAAATTAATTAATTCAAGGAACTTAATAAACATGTTTAAGAATTTTTACCACAAATTTTATTTATATTGACAAATATTCATAAATTTTTTGATCAGAAAACTCGGGAAAAATGATTTAGACAAATTGATAAAAATGCATATTTCTGGAATGTTTGGATTACATATTGTGTAATTTTCTGTTGCGTTCAATTGTCTGTTTTATTTAGGAGAAAATACCTTCAAAATTGTGAAAAAATTCATTTGTTTTATTGTTGTTCTTTCCTTGGTTGTTAAAAACCAGTGTTTCATTTAGAATAAAATTGACAAGATTGCGATGTTATTTGAGGGAAAATTAATGCCTATAATTTTAAATTACTTCATTTCTTAAAACATAAAAATGTATTTAGTAAATGGAATTAATGTGCTTTCTCTTAATTACTTCAACATTTCAGAAGCCATACTCAAAGCGAGTAAGGGAAACGCATTTAAATATATTACTTTTAATAATTGGTACTCATTTTTGCTATTTTCTTTTCTTGAAATTCGAAAAGCATTTTCTCCTCGATTTCTGTTGAAGATTGAAAATAAGTAAATAAACGAGGAATTGGATTTAAATGGATTCTTTAAATGCATTTATTTCGAGAAAGTGTTTTTCTTTTGTCAAACGAGCAAATGCATATTTCTCGGTTGATTTACTAACAAAAATGGGATTACGTTCTAATCTGGTTCTTATTGAAATAATGTTCTTTCTACAATGTATTTCCTTTATGGAGCTCTTGTAGATCACTAATCATTATTTTTTCTATAAATATATTCATGGTAATAAATAATATTTAAAATACAGAAATGAAAAATTCATTGCTCTATATGTCTATTTTCCTCTGCTGAATATATTTCAATCTATCATCATATGGCTTAGAAACAAAAATAATTTAGTTAAATCAGTTCGTTAAAGTCACTCTTCTTGTATAGGGAGTTTATTCATACAATGATGTTAAAAAAAAGCATGATAAAATAAAAGAAGTTAAATATTAAAAATTGTGACTTAGATTTCATTGAAATATATTGCATTTTGTTAGTTGATACTTGTCTTTCATGTTCAATTACTCGCATTTTTAAATGAAAGTGGTTTTAATACTCATTTTATTTTTAATCTGAGCCTTAACTCATGGTATGAACAGGTAGCACATAATCAATGATTTACAAGATCTTAAGTAAATATTGTTTTTAAATGTGTGTTTTTGATCACATATTTTCATAAGTAATCTTCAAAATAAAATTTCGTTGTTGCGTTTTAAATTATATTTTCTGTAATTCAGATAAAAATAATTCAATAAAAATAAAATTTCATTGTTGCATTTTTAAATTATATTTTCTGTAATTCAGATACTTGTAACCACTCTGATTTGAAAGATTCTGGCGATATTTGATCTTAGATCCTTGCATTTAAATTATATTAAATAAATTGGTTTCCCAAATTACGACTAACGATAAAATAACCACGCACTATTATTTTCGTATTCTGAATCAAATAAAATTGATCTAGTATTTATTTAAATATTCATATAGCAGTGAGAATTATTTTTGGGCTAAAATAGCAAACACATTGGCTATAGATTGCGTTGTACTGCTATCAATTACGAAAAAGCAATGTCTTTAAAATGTATGTTAATTTTAAGATGCTAATTAAATGTTTTGCCACGCATACTGCACATTATTGACAATAAGCCGGGGAAATTCAGTTTTTATTGTTTACTATCTGAGAAGATCGTCATGATGACTTGATTAAAATTGTGGATGAAATATCCAGTTTTTAATAATAACGGTGAGGTGCATGTAATATATTTATTACATATTTAATAACTAAAATGAATAAAATATGTAATTTTTATTAATATATATATATATATATATACATATATATATGTATATATATACATATATATATACAATTTGTTTAGAATAAACTCTCTCTCAATTACTTTATCAAGTTTCACAGAGTAAGAGTGAATTTGGATTCTCAGAGATGTTTTTTAAAATTTTAATAGCAAAATATTTTAGAAAATTCTGCTGATAGAGTTAATTTTCTACAAAACTACTTATAAGTGAGTACTAGTTATTCTTTTGATTTGTTTATTTATTAAGTATAATGAACAACAACAATTAGAAAAATGTTTGGCTTAACAATCAGCATAAATTTTCGATTTAAGGGAATTTATAAAAAAAGATGTTTAACATCGTTTTACATTTATCTTCACTTTAATTTTAAATTATTTTTAAAATAAAATCAGTTTAAATTGTCTGATATTACAAATTAGAATTATTCATGAACTTTCAATCTCTTAGAACTTGAGTGCCGTCTTTTTTTAATACTTGAATGAAATAAATTTTCCATATGTTGATGCATGTTTATATTTTAATCATCATTTTTAGAATATGCATGGTAAAATATTTACATAATGATAAACATTGTCGCAAATTATTTCTATTTTCTCAGCTAATTATATGGGCATATATTTCCAAAAGAAAAATGTTTATTTTTATTATAAACATGAAGTAAATAAAGAAGACGTAAAATAATTTTCTTGTTAGAGAATGAGGAATCAGCATAGTGTTAGTTATTAAAAAAATTGCCCGGAAATATGTAAGGTTATTAATTGCTTCTTGAACAATTTATATTTTTATCACTAACAATATCTGTGAAAATAAAATTTAACTGTATATTCTAACATGAACATTATTACTCTGGGAGAGAGGAAACTCTCTTATTTGTTGTTCAATACTGAATATAATTTATGTTATTAATGCACGTGTATGTAACAACTAACCATGCTCCTTATTTTTATGAAGCACATGTATATTTTTTTTCTTTTGTTTCCAAAAATTGAACTTTTGCCATTCTTTGTGTCTTCACACCCTTTAAGTTACGCGTCACTGAGGTTAAAAACCTCAGGGTGAATGCTTTCTCGTAAATCACTTATTCGCTTTTCGCGAACGTATAACATTCCAGATTGAAAATCCGATCAGACTGTCGCACAAGTAATCACAGCTAAACTATATTTCCCATAATGCCTTTTAAAAATTATACCCATAATGCCTTTTTAACAATAGATTCATTCTAAATATCAAAATGTTTGTATTTATGACGTTTAGAAAGATTAAAAGAAATCAACCAGTCATACTTGAAATAAATCAGTTATTTTATTTCTGATTTACTTTTCATTTTAATCAAAGAAATGATCTATTCAATATAAATTTCATTCCTTTGTTTACTGGATTCATAATATCTGAAGTTGGAAAATTGCCAGTTCTTTTCCGCCCTACTTGAATTTTTCAGATACTTCTAAGGGAAGTCTCGCCTAAAAAAGGCGTTTAAAATGCATTTTTTGACTCATAGCTGTGGTCGAGAGCCAACTGAATAAAATATAATCGAAAGGGATGCGAAATGAATGAATAATTCCGTAGTCACTTTAAAAGCTGATAAGATAAACACAAAAAAGTGATTCATATCCATTGTGAAACTCTTTTTCTAGTTGGCTCATTCCAAACGAGAGAGGCCATGTCGAGAGACCCCTCATAAAAAATCCTTCATTCCCCCAAACAGACACCTTTTATGCAGGGGGGAAGAGCGTTTAGTCGAGTGCTCTTTTTAAAGTTTGAAAAAAAGGAAGTGCCTCTTTTGCTTAGACTTACTTGTTACGCCAGTCTGAAAAGGCAACGCTTGTGGTATTTGGCTTTGACAGATAGCTTAACATTCAAATTTTCCATTTAGGCATGAGAAATCTATCTTTTTAAGTAAGGCATGAGTCTAGATGAGTCTAGCTTCTGTTTAGACGACGTTGTTTTATCTCAGGAAGTGTTTGAGAGTTCACAAATAAATGAAATCACTTCATTTACCACCGCGTCATGCCACTGTTAAAGAGAGAGAGAATCAGAGTAGACAATTACAATTTAAACTTACGGTATTTAAATATTTTTGGACAATATTTAGCTGTTTAATTTGGTATCAAACACTTGCAATCAGTGTGTTTTAGTATACGTTAATAGACCGTATGATCCAAAATGTTCTTTTGAATACAATCTTGGATTTCTATACAAAATTTAGTTTTCGTTGATAATTCTAGAATTTAGTTTCTGTTTTGACGACGTTGCTTTATCTCAGGAAGTGTTTGATAGTTCACAAATAAATGAAATCACTTCATTTACCACCGCGTCATGGCACTGTTAAGAGAGAGAGAGAATCAGAGTAGAAACAATTACAATTTAAACTTACGCTGTTTAAATGCTTGTGGACAATTTAGCTACTTAATTTGATATTAAACACTTTCAAACATTGTGTTTTAGCATACGTTAATGGACAGTGTGATCCAAAATGTTTGGAATAAATTTTGGATTTCTACTCAAAATTTGATTTTCATTGATAATTCCGTGACAACCTAATACTTCTTGGAGCTATTTCTGTTGACAAATGTTAAGATTTTAAATTCAAGAAGTTATTTTGTATCATTATCCTTGTAAAACAAACTATTTAATTACATAGCTGAGTTTAGAGGGCGGAAATGAATTTATAGTTCTGGAGCTCTTAAAAAATAATTAAATGTAATATCATTATTATGAAAATTAAAATTTTTAATACTAACTGAGTATTATTTTAATTTTAATCTTATTAATTATAAGTTCATAAAGGACTTTTTTTATAATTCCACGATATATGTTCTCTTAACCGCTGCAATCTTGCTTTTACTGCATAATTTCAAGTAGTTTTTTTCCCTCATCTTGACCAATCAATCTCTGTTAGACGACGAATTAGAATTGTTAGAATTCTTCATCGAACGCTATATAACAATCAGTACAGATGAAGTGATGCAAAATGACTACATGTCTCGAAGATTTGTTTGGTATCATAGTGTATGATATTAGGATGTAAATAAAAAAATAATACTATATTTTATTTAAAAAGTAGGCCGAATCTTAAATGACATTCATATGTAGCCTTATCTTGAAAGGTTATTGAAATATTCGAAACCTGCATGTAAAAATGAAGATTGAAATTAAAACAGTATTCATTAAGTATTAAAAATTTTATTTTCATCTAAGGAAAATGTTGAATAATAATTGTATAATAATTTGAAACCATCTGGAACATCTCAGGAATTGGTTTTGTAAATTTAAAAGGAAGTTTAGTTATCAATAACTAAAAATATAATAATATCTAGTATTTTCAACTAAAAATATTCAAGGTTAAATCTACATTCAAATGCTATGTCACAATGTCAATTAGAATAATAAAGTTAAAATTAAAATATATATTAGAAAAGGTATTTTCATATTTTCAAAATTTATTCTATTTTCGCCTGTATATTATTCGAAAGAAAAAGTATTAAAATTTAAAAATAATCTTAAGAGTATTATTAGTTACTCTTTTTTTATAATGATCTGATGATGTTATTACAGAGTGAAGTTTTCCCCCTTTTTTCTCTTTATTGTATTAATTGTCATTAGTATTTTGTACGCAAGCTGGAAAATTTAGAATAGTATTCTACCTGTGTAATATTTATATCATTATTAATTTGTTCAGTATTTTCTATTACACTTCCTTTGAGAAAAATGTTACTGAATTTATTAAAGTAAAATTCATTTATGATAAATTTAGGAATATGTGTAGTTTTGATAAGTATTCATATTTGTATTTGATCGGTATTTTTACTTCACACCGAGCCAAATTATATATAATTATAAATAATCTTATTTTTATCCATATCATTAAACTGCGGATTTATTTAAAATAAATTAAAAGTTGAATTTAATTCAAGTTCTTTGAAAATAATTCTAATCTGTGGTTGGTTTTACATTCTTTAATTAGAATTTTGAATGAAAGGGGTAAAATTGAGTTTACTACTAAAAAGTTGTGCTTTCGTTCTTAAATCTCTGTAAAAAGCTATGTTACTGAGGCTTTATCACTTTAAATAAATAAAACAAACCATTTGATTCTACAAATAAGACAATGAGATATATAAGTATTTTAGGAATAAGATATAAAAGCTTAGTTATTATGTTATGCAACTCCAGTAACCTCAGTGTCAGCGAATTTCAAATAAACTAATAAAAATGATATAAATAAAAAACAGATTTTTATTTAATAAATTTTTATATTTTGTGGTCACAATGTTCCATCGTGGTAAATTTTTTAAATCAGCTTTTTTTTTTTTTTTTTTTTTTAAGAAGCTGAACAAGTTTGAAAAAATTCTTCAAACTTGTAAAAATTTGCTTTGAAATTCATAATCGAAACATTTATGTAAAACTTTTATTAATTGTAAAAAAACATTTTTAATATAATTTCTGGATTATTAAAGTACAATTTTTTTCTATACTGCTTAGGAAACACACTCATTAGTCATTTATTCGAAAAAATACGTAGCAGGAGTAAATAATATACTTGTATGAATTAAGAGATGGAATATTAATCTCAATATAATTTCAAAATGATAATTCTTGATATAAGAAGTAAGAGATTAATATACTTGTTTCAATTTCTTTAAGTAAACACACACAAACTGTTGACATTTGTATTTTAAAAACTTAAAAGAAAGATTTACCTAATTCAATTTCATATATTTAAAAAATAATATGCTATATTTTGAAATTGAGCTGTCAGTTAAAAAATTTTTTAACTAATTCAAGTTATTTATTTAAAAAAATTATTTTATTTTGTGGAAATCATAATTAATTCGTGCATATTTTAAACTTCTGTATCTCAATATTTCTTAAGGCTGTTTATTAGTTTCTGAAAATAATAAAAATCTTTTTGGGGAGTTTATATAGATACATTTCTTTATTATTTTCTTTCAGAGCAATCATTAAATTCCTTGAGGCTAGCTTTATTTCTTCACATAAACATTTTATTTTACGTTGATCTCTTTAAAACTTAATAAATTACGGCTAATGATTTCTTGTAATAAGTAATCCGTACACAAACCTCTTAATTAACTGTCACAAATACATCATTAATTGGCTTCTTATTATGTAAAAAACTGCAATGTTGGATTTACGATTGCGAATATTTCCTGAAATATGCTATGAATATCATTTTTGGTCATCTTTTTTTTAAACTATTTTATGTATTGATCTTATTTTTTAATTTATAATGAAAATGTGATATAAAATTCGGTGACACGCTCTTTTTATTAAAAGCTCTTCGAAAATAGTGATGTATGATTTGGATTATTTACTTATCTGTAGTGTTGCCAATACTACAGTAATTTAACTTTTGTGATTTCCGGTACCTTAACTTACTGGAATTGCACACAATGGATAAGATTTACAGTTCAATTGACAAGCATTGCACTTTCACACAAGAGTCTATTTAGATTTCTCTGTTGTTGTAGGAAGGCTTATCTCGCATGCAAGGAAATGATTTATTTTATTTTGACTATTTCATCCAGAATTAACGTCTATTGCGATAAGATTCATTTAAAATCGCGTTACAGGAAAAGAACTCAATGAAATGGTTAGAAATTATATTTGACGTATTTCATTTATCCAAAGTAGTACTTTTGGTAGTAATTTTTTTTTAGTTCAAATGATGAGAAATAATGCTTATACGAATCTTTTAAATCCATTTTTACACATGTTCTTATATCGGATTTTTACTTCTTATATTAAAAAAATTTTCATAATTTCAAAACTAAATTGGATTTTTCAATATTTAATTAAAAAGTTCATAGTTAACAAGTTTATATGATTTCAGCAAAATTTTAATTAAGAGCTGTCAATGACTTGTGTCAAGTAGTTTTAGCATATTTTTCGTTAGTTACAACAAACACTGGCTGAAGTACCTGTCTAAGAAGAAATGTAATATTCATATTCTTTTGTAAGTTTGTGGCAAATTCTTGCCCTTAACTTTTCGTTTTTAAGAAAACTGCCTCAGCTACACAGTTTTATAGAAGGTGAAAAATATTTTATTCTTCTTTTCTGTGTCAGATCATTTTGGCTGTGTGGTTATAAACTGAAACTCATTAGTTGGAAGAAAACATTTTAGTCCATGAAACATTATATGATGATGAATATGCACGTTCATCAACATCTTCGTATTGAGGTCGCTGTGGCCTGGTACGTTAGAATTTCGCTCTCATTATCGGAAGATAGTTTGTTCGAATCCCGGTTTAACCGAAGATCCGTCGTGTTCGCTAATGGTGACTGGGGCGCAATGTCCTCCAAGTGAAATGATACCTTTGGGTTGGCCGGCCAAGTTTTGGGGCTCTTCGGTTCGGTTCCTGCTTCCCGGCTGCTTCTATTTAATTGGTGGAGCCCATTTCAGGGGTAGGTACAGGGAAGCATACGGGTGCAACAACAACATCTTCGTTGTACCATGAATTTATTACAATACGCTAAAAAGCGACAATGTTTTGGTTGAGAAGTTGGAAACCCACTTTCTTGAAATCAAATCTAATTTTTTTTTGTGACTACATTATATTAATTTATTCTTGCTTGTTCAAATTCAGTTAGAGCAGTTGAAAAACGTAACATTGTTGGGGTATGTGAAAATTAAATTGTCTCAAATATAATTTAGCTCTTCAAATAATATAATTCTTTTGAGAAAACTAATTTTTCATAAAAATAAATTACTCCAATTACTTTTTCTAACGAAATTATCCTTTTCTTTGTATCAGACATCATGAAACTTATTTGTAAAAGCTGTTTTAAAAAAATACTCTTATAATCGGTTCGCAGGAAGCAATTTCATATATCTAGACATTAAAACAGCGTGTTTTTAAACGATTTCAAGCAATACAGAGGGTACCTCCTGTGGATTTCAACTTACATTTCCCACTAGTTTTACCTTTACATGATTTCACTTACACCTTTTTTACGCGCAGACATTTCAAAGTTCAATTTTACAGACGTTGATCTAGGATTTTGAAATGAGAACAAGTTTCTAATTTAGTTTAAAATGTGTTTTACTAGAGCTCTCTGAGCGAAGATTTCTTTTCCAAAATAGTAAAAAATGTAATTTCGTACCTTTGCAATTTGTAGTGATACATTTTTCATCATTTTCACAACTATTTCTTTCTATTATTGTTCAAATTTGATCAAGTTTTTCCTTGGATGACTGTTTCTCAAATTTCTTATATGCTATCTTTCTTATATCTCTTACATGCTATGCATCATTAGATTTGGTAAATGTGTTTGTTATTTGTTTATTATAGAACTGCTAAATGTGTAGTATTAAGAATATTTTGAACTTATTACCTGTGTTTTATGGGTCCTTCTGAAGTATCACACATCCAAAATATATATTAAAAATAAGGCTGAAATAAAAATAAATCAAAATTGAATTCAATTTATGAAAGGCAAAGTTAAATGTCAGGAAGCTAATTTGTGTGTATTCAATTATAAATTTCTTCAAACTTCACTTTAAGGGGCAATAAGTAAGCTTTATTGCTTCCTTTAATTGAGCATTAGAAATTATAAATTGTAAAAATTATTCGAATCTGGGAATATTGTTTAAAATTCTTATGGGTCAGGGCTCACCTTGGCCTAGTGGTAGGATACCGCTTTTCAAACTGCAGGATCCCGGGTTCGATCCCTGTTATTTACCTAAAACAGGAAATAGATGGTGCGACTTTTGGCGTGGATGCTTGGGAGTTTTCCGGGTTTCCTCCCTTGCGACACGAGAATACAGCTCACCCTTTATGAAAAGTCCTTCCTGAAGACAATTACGCGATGAATCCTATTATACCTTACAACAGCAATAGGCAGCCCCAAACGTGGTGTCAAAATTATTATGGGTCAACTATCGATGGTGAGTGACGTTTTTTTTTGGGGGGGGGGAATAAATTTTCATTGTAGTTTGTTAATATTAATGCTGCTTATTTCCTGCTGCTTTTGCATGATCAAAATATGCATCCTTATGACAGACACAATTCATTTTACCTCTCTGAAAGTGCAAAATATGAATTCACTAGATTCTTTTTATTAAAATGGAAGATATTAGTACGTCCATGAAATCAATTTCTGAAATAGTACAGAGAAGATTAATTTTTCTGGAAATAAAACAGATAATTTTTCCGAGGTAATTACCTTGTTGCTTGGAATTTCCGGGGAGTCGATTCATAACTGGTGAAGCTCCGGCGAAATTCCAGGGCACTTGGCAACGCAGCATAACATTATTACCTATAACTCAGCATTGCTAATGGTATTATTATTAACACAAAAATGTCTATGACTAATGTAATTTTCTCTACTTAAATATTTTAAATATATTTTAAATGAACTTGACTTTCAAATAATTAAATTTAATTAGTAAACGACCTAATAAAAAACTGCCAATAACTCAGTAACAGAAATTGATGAAATAAAATTTCTTTCCACTTCCTTTGCAGTAAATATTTAGTTTTATGTAATTTATGTGTGTGTTAGGTTATAAAACCAAATCATCAAAAAGAAGATGTTGTAAAAAAATTTGTATATATTTTATTAAATATGTGTGATGTTTTATAAAACATTGTATATTTTTTTTATTAAATTATGGGCTTTTTAATAATCGGAAGAATTTTGACAGAAGCATTGAAAAATTGATTTTTGCTATTTGTGAGTTAAATATTTCAATACTGGTACCATGCTCTTTTACACTTAAGTCTTCCGAACTGATGCCTTGTTAATTATGGCGCAATTATTAATAATGCCTTATTGAATGCGTTTATTTTTTCATATATTTTGTATGTGGAATAATATAGCAAGTATTTAAAAATTCATAAACTAAAATTCTTTTTTTTTCTAAATTACTTTCTCTTATGCATCAAAATTCTAAATTATCTTTCTCTTATGCATTTATGCATCAAAAAAGTATCTGTAAAATACTGACTATTTATAATGTACCTAAAAAGTTAATTTTGCTTAAGCGTCAAACAATTCTAATTTAAGCATAAATGTTACAATGATTGAGTAACATCGTAAATATACATTTTTCATTAAAGTGCGTACAAAACTTTTAGTAGTCAAAATAATTTATTCTAAAAAAATCTGCAATTTAATTAAGAATACTTCATACATAGTATTAATGTACGTTTAGATATTATTTGTTGATGCCGTTGAAAATGATAGTTAAAATTTATAGTTCCTATAATTTTTTCAACTTTCCCCGTAATTACGGTTAATATATTTTTACAATAGAGATAAATAACCTACATATTTGAGTACGAACTGTGTATTTTTCGAAGGAAAGACAAAAAAGGTGTAGCCATTTTCAACAATTCGGGTAACGACATCTTTAGTTGGAGCACAGCCAAGGAAGAAATAAAGTATATTAATATGTTTTTATATTTTTGTTATGGAACGTAGCAAATAAATAAAAATTATCACGTTTGTTTCATATCTAAAGTTTCTTTTCATGAAAGGTTAATAAATTTCAGCTTTTTATTGTGTGTAAGACAAGAAGAAATTTTTTCATTAGTTCGTTAATAACTATTCTCTTTAAAAAAATTAGTACTCACGATTAAATAAAGTAATATTTTAAATGAAAGTATTGATTTTTTTTGCAATTAAAAAATATCTGATGGAAGTACGTCAGTGCAATTAATATAATTTTTGATAAAATCACGCTTACAACATATTTGAATTGTATGAATTATATTTTTGCTTTCAATAAGTATAAAATATTATTCATAAAAATCGCCATTTGCGGTTTGTGGTTATGAAGATTATTCTTGGGAGGGAAATACTTTTGAAAAGAATTTTATCTTCGTTCAAAAAAAAAAAAAATGTCAGTGGTTGAATTGGCACTTTAGGGTTTTTTTACGTTACTTCCGGTGCTCCACATACTAAATTAATGATTTCAATGACATTCTAACTATTTATATCATTTCATACTCTTAGTAATCCATTTCGCCACTTTGTAGAAACATTTAGTCATTCATCGATAATTTTTTCAGTTGATTTTCGCTGTACGGTGAACGATGATTTTTATTGACCTTGTATTGTCTGACACATGTTTCATCACAAACAATTTTTACAAATATCTAAGAAATTCTGAAGAAATTTTCTCTATAAATTTCTATTTAATGTTCGTTGAAATAATTATTTTTGAATATAGCAAAAAAGAGCCTCTATATTTTTTTTGCCAGCATTTGCATACGTAAGAGACCAAGGTAAACCTAATTTTTAAAATTACATTTATAGATCAAAAGAATTAAAAACTTTAAAAAAAGAGTATCTGTATAGATTTATATATTTATTTTCATTGAAAATTTTGATACAGGAATCTTGAAGTGAATTTGAAAACTTTTAATGTAATGTCACTTAATTGTTTGTAAGTTTTCAAAAATAAAATTTATCAGTTTTAAGTTGGATTGTATAACAATTAATTAACTTATAAAATAACTATTTAAGTAGTTATTTAATCAATTTTTTATTTGTATAAATAACAGAAATACTTGAATATAATTGTTAGTAAGAAATAAACTTCTGTCCTCCAAAGTGTGGTAACATTGAGAGTCAAGTGGTTTGCCACTGAAAATAAATACTGCAAGATATCACACCATATTTTTTAAGAGGATTAAAATTTAATTATCTTTATTTTTTAATTTTAAGTATTGCTATCACTCATGTTTTTATTGTAGCGGATGTATAAATAGCATCATTTTTTCTGAAATGTAATTTTTCCTCAGAAGTTTCAGTTGTTTTTTTAAATACTTTTTAAAAACTTTTGATACTTTAATAAGTTTATATTCTAAAACAAATATTGAAATAATTGGCTTCCTTTATCCCGTATTTATTTTTATTTTTTATGAAAACATGGAAAATTATTGGTTGTATCCTCGGAAAATTCTTAAAATCAACTTTTAAATCTATTTGACTTATTTTGCTTGAATTGTACTTTATCGGAAAACAGTAACTTTGAAAATTCAATACAAATTGCTTACAATTCTTAGTCTGTCTTTGCAGTTTCGATAATCTTAATTATAGAAACTGGTGTCTTATATACAACTTAATAATATGTATTTTATATTTCCGTATTCAAAACACCAAAATGAGTTTGGTGAATATTCTGCAATAATTTTGAATTTAACGATTGTGATAATCTTTAATACCATATATTATACTATTCTTTGTTAGTGTAAATTTACATTGATTGCTTTACCCCTTGATGTAACTTTTAATGTAAAATAGTTGACTGTGTAAATTTTATCTCACAACATATCATCATGAATCAGTAAATTTCATACATCCATCTAATCTATTTATGCTTTTTTATATGCTGTAGAAATATACAGATTTTTTTGAAATTAATTTATTTTGAAAATTAAATTTCTAAGTCAAAAAAGGCACTGTTTACAGCTTTAGAAATATATACTCAGAAATTAATAAATCATTTTCACTTTTATATTGTGAATAAAAATAAAAAATTAGGTTTTGAATTTATAATTAATTATTTTATTGCGTTTTGACTCTTCTAATATTCACCACATTATAAATTTAGCGAATTTGCTCATAAAATGTAGCTAATAATTTAACTTGATAAAGAAATCTTAAGCACATTTTATAAACACAAAAAGTAAATTTTTTTCAATTTAAACATAAGATATTTATAAAAAAAATTACATCAAATAATGTTTTCCCTTCATACTTTTTACAGAAATCAATATACTGAAAACAACTTCATCCTAAACATTATATAATTTGATGAATTTATTACATAATCACACTGTAACATATAAGAATTATGTAAAAAAAGAGAAATATTTTAATTCAAATATATCTTCCTTCCTGTTAATTACGAAAATTATATTCGTCATATACAACAAAATTTTTAATGCTTACAGACTGTGTTATTTTTGCTCAAAATATAATTTATTGAAATAAATAAAAAATAAATTGTATAAATTCTCTCTAGTCATAAAATAAAATAAAGAAACCATTTTAGATTTATTTTTAAATTAAAATGTTTTATTATTATATATTTTTCGTTTGTTTGTGTACAAATAGTTTTTAGATTCCGTATTCACTCCTTTGTGGGCAACATGTTATTAACTAAAACGCGCCCTAAAATTTGTCTCTCAATACTTGAGTCAACTAGCAATTTAATGTGATTTCTTTGTCCTTGGAATTCAATATCCCATTGCAGTGATTCGGAAGCTATCAAAGAAATAGAAATAAGAGATATCCTAACTTTTTTTTCCAAGGACAATACTTAACAAATATTGATAAAGGTGGAACATTTTTTTAAATTATCGAAAGAAAAATTTGGATCAAATTTTAATATTTATAAAATGGATATAACTCAGAGAAATTTAAAAAAAATTACTTCGTGAAATTAAAACTTTATTTTTATAAATGTGAAAATGTTTTGCCTTCATTAATTTTATACTTTTATTTAATTAAGGCTTACGCCAAATTACCTAAAAAACAAATAACCGTGAAAGTTTATAAATGGTATAATTTTTTATAATTTTATGGAAATATTATAATTTGGTTTTACTTATAACATTGGAAAAATTGTTTTAGTGGAGATGATAAAACGTTTACACACATAGTTAAAATAAGTGGAAGATTTCAATTTTTTGTTAAAGAGGTTAAAAAAAGTTTCACAATTTTTTATTGTAATTTTTACGAAAACATCCTCAAATATTTTTTTTTTAAAAAATTCGAAAAATTGCAGTTTTAACCTCAGAATGGATGTTTAGGATAATTAAAAAATTTATTTAATTCCTTCAGTTATCCAGCGTTACAAAACTTATTACTGTAGAATTTAACGATATTTTTAATATCAAAAATGATACATAAATATTTGCAAACCTGAATGCATCCTAAATGTTCACTTAGGTAGAAGACTTAGTATGTTTGCAAGGATCAACTATTGGTATGAAAGAGAGAGGTTTCGTGTTGGAGCTTGTCACTAATGTACCGGATGTACTAAAGCTGGACATTCGCACTAATGAGAGGAAGAGATGGACCGGAGAGTGCATTAGGTAGAAATCCTTTTCCCAAACGACATTACTTTTCACATAAGTGTCCTCTGTAGTACGAATGATACAGATCTATTCAAAGTAACTGCAAATATATCTACAAAATTGCAACAGCGCAATTGATCCGTTGCAAATAGAATTAATTTTTATTTAAGAGATTGCCGAAAGGAACTTAATTGTGCTGTTACGTTAAAGTAATAAATTGTGTATCATCAAGATTTATGGCAGAATTGTTTCGTTTAAGATTAAATATTAAAAAAAACATATTTCTCTTAAGTTTTTTATTTGCATTTTCTTTCCTTCATCATTAATTATTTCTGAAAAAATTAATTTTGGAAAGAAGTAAGTGATAAAATGTTTTTGTCGAAAACTAAAAAGTTATCAAAAATTCAATTTAGTGATTTATAAAGGCTAGGTGTGTGTATGAAACATTTTGGAGTGAATAACAAAATTATTTTACTCCCGTTTCCATACATATCATTATTGAGTTTGAAGAGTGATATATTTATTGAATAATTATAGTAAAAGAAAGATCAAACCATACATTACAGAAGTGTGATCAATATTTAACTGCAGTCCAAATTTTATCATTTTCTTTAACATGAAATATGACCGTAGCAGTTCGCGCAGTGATGAATGAAATACTAAATTAAATACCACATCATGCGAAAAGCAAGATAATGCTATTGTCTTTCTAAACTACTCTATAGATGGTAAATGTTAAAGGTGTCATTTCAAATACAGATGTGACTCCTCGAAAAATCTTTTTTTTTTTTAGAAATGTGCTTAGATTTTCACCACTTTGCTTTTTAGTTTTGTTAAAAAAAGAGTCTATATTGATTTAAAGTCAAGTAGAAATGTAGACGCGATCAATTCCAGTCGGGTTCTTTGTCCTTTAAGGTGTGCGACATATGAATCGTTTATGGCTTCACATATAAACTACTTTTTGAGACTTCCATTTCATGGTTCACATTGACATCATTCTCCATTGCTTGTAAAAAGATTAAAGTTTGTGTATTTTGGAAATGTGTTGAAGAATAGAGTGAGAGAGAGAACATACTCATAAATCATTCCCATTATTGATTCTTCGAAATCATGCATAGTTTATTTCTGATTTTGCGTGTGCTTATTGTTCTCTGCAATAAGCTAAAATGCAAATTGTTGCTATTATCGTCTCTGGAATACGTAGCACTTATTCTGAATTCAGTTTGCATGAGATTCCCTTATTTTCAGTGACATGCTCTCTGAGTTTTTATTTCATTGATATTAAAAGCGATTTCAATGACTAGATTTGTTTTTAAAAAATCATATTTAAATTAAAAATATTTTATTCGAACTGTTTTAAGTATTATTTTTTTAACATTTAAATTCAAAAGTATGATTTTGCTATATATTTTCAACATTTATTTATTTTTTTCAATTTTGAAAATTTTCTGAAGAACGACATAACATTATTAACTTCGAGGAAAAAAACACACGGAAAAGTTTTCTAAAAAGGCATTAATGTCGTTATTTTCTTACCTAATTAATTGACCCTCGTTTTCGGGATAAAAATATCAAGTGAGTGAAAATTATTGGAATTTTTAACATTTTCAAGAATAAAAATTGGTTGAAATTTTGTTATTTGTATAGTTAAATTTCCAATCAAGTCAATTAACTTACACATCCTTTTTGAATCTAACTTAATAAGTACGATTTTTCCATTCATTAGGTGGAAAATTCATTAAATTATGTAACATACTGCACTTAATAAAGAAGATGAAAGACTATTACAATATTTATCTACAGCTACTTTTGAAAAATATCATATATATGTGCAACTGCTTCTGAAAGAGCATTTCGTTAAATTCTATCAACAATTAGACAAGAGATAAAAAATCTGTTTTACTAGATTTGGCTTGTCAATCAACGGTCATTTTTTACATACGAAGGACAATTCGATCGGAACCCTCTGTTTAAAGTGGATTTTGAAAAATTACAAACATCCATGCAATTTTAGGATTCAAAGTCACGAACTGTTGAACCCAAAGCCAGGGCAGTAACCATTCGCCAGCCAACTTTACATATTTTGTATGCTAAATAAAGATAAATTGTAATTTTTGAATTTGCTCTTGCAGTATTTCCCTTGGTACATTATTTTTTGAAAAATTTTAAGTTTTTGAAAGAAATAATTTTGTTCAGGTTTTAGATCTATTTTTGATACTGAGCCAATAAGTGTATTTCAACTTATTGATTTTTAGATATATATTTAGATTTATCTATAATTAACTGATTTGTGATTACTATTATGTATTAAATATTAAAGAAATCTGAGAACATTTATTATTTTTCTTTATAATAGATAGAAAATCATTATTTAAGGAGCATGCAATTTTTCATTTATTTTAAAGGAAACTTAATTTTTACTAATATCTTAAATAAGTTCATTTACAACAATTTGTTTCTTGAAAATTGGAGAGAAACAAGAAGTTTCGTTTTAATTAAAGATAATCCAATTGATTTGATTTTGGAAAAAAAAATTATTACCTTGCGTGTACCAAATATCTTGAAAGCTACTGTAACTGGTGACCCGCATATTAAGTACATTATTAAATCTTATTATTACATAAAAAAATCAAGTTTCAAGAAGAAACGATAATTGCATATGAATACATTTTGTCTAGGCAATATAAAAATACAAGTCAAGCTTTTTCATATTCTGTAATATAGGATTTAAATAACGATTTAATGTCTTTACGTTTTAAATAAAATTTTAATACATTTTAATTACTTTAAATAAAATTTTAATATTTGTGTACGTCACTGATTAATATATTAATATATATATATATATATATATATATATATATATATATATATATATATATATATATATATATATATATATATATATTTATATATATATATATATATATATATATATATATATATATATATATATTTATATATATATATATATATATATATATATATGTATATATATATATGTATATATATATATATATATATATATATATATATATATATATATATATATATATATATATATATATATATATATATATATATATATATATATATATATAATTTCATGTGTATTTACTGAAAATCTGAAAGAAATTAATTCGCAATGATGATTTATCATGATACATATAATGGGGAATTATAATTTCATAAAACTTATTTAAAGAAAGTTTTTATTAGATGTAAGTACATAAAATAAATAAAAAATTATAAAAATGATTACAGATTCGATAGAATTCATTAGGAAATTTACTTACTTAAAATATAATAATTACTAATAAGGTATCAAAAAAGTATAAAATATTGAAGATTTTTATAGAATACATATTTTTTTCTTACAGTTTTCAGACATCTTTCCATTTTAGCTTGAAACTTTTAAGTTAAACGTTTTTAAAAATATTTTCTTAAGAAAATACGTTTTTGAAGAAATGTTTTTTATTCTTATCAACGGTACTGTTTCCGAAAAGAATACTTGTTTCAAAAGAAAATTACTATTGCATTGCTGGCCGGTAGGGAGAATACAAAAGGAGATGATTTGCTATGGTGGTCTATCAGAGTGTTTTTTTTTTTTTTTGCGACGATATTCATTTCCTTGTGCGTGAATATGTGTGTGTGTGGCCTATTTTTTTTAAGAATTCTACCTTGAAAGCACGTGTGATAGACAAAACATAGCCGCGAAATAACGTTTAAATTTCTTTGTTGTTACGAAACAGTTACGGGTCCAGTAATTTCATTACTTTTGATGCATTAACAATTTAAAATCCCCAGTATGCGTATATTTATATATACATTTCCGATATATATATATATATATATATATATATATATATATATATTAATTGTTTAACTTTGAAATTTTTATGCATTCTGCAGAAGATATTTTGTGTTCAATAAATTCAGATTTTTAACACGTTCTTTATTTTGAAATCCTAATAGTTGAATTAAAGTTACTTTCCCTTAGACCCAATTTAATTTTTTATTGGCACTTTAAAATGATAAAAATACAGCGATATAAATAATGTAAAAATAAATAAACTTTATACATTTTAGGTCGAGCAACCTTAGGTTTAATATTTTAAATGTGTATTTCTCATCAGTTTCTTAGATATTAAATATTTAATAAAAAAATGTTCCTTTATCCAAAATATATACATTCTAAAATAAAAACTTTCAAAAGACAAGTATATTTCATTTCGTAAATAGAAACACAACTTAATGCTCGCAGATAAGTGTCTTATCTGCTACTGATAGTTGCAATACTTGCAACAGGATAATGGGGTTCTTTGTTGCACCGTAGAATGTTTATGTTCAATGATAAGGGTACTTTCATTTGTATAAATGATTTTAATCATTTTTACTCGTTAAAATACTTTCTATAATGGAAGTTTTCCAGTGAAGTAATTTTTTTTAAACTTAAATTATGTTCTAATTTCGTTTCGGAAAAAAGATTTTCAAACTATTAATTTTATTATATTTGTTTTAATTTATTTTTTAGTTTGCTTAAAATATTTTCATGGATAAATACATGTGTAGTATGTTTAAAAACATGCCTGTAGCTGTTTTTGAAATCATTATTTTATTTATTTTTATGATTTATTATTTTTTAGCGAAATATTTCATTTAAATTTTATATTATTATATTTTTGCTTCAAAATTTTTTTATTTTTATTGCAAGGTTCCACTACGTATACTCGCATGAAAACAACTTTATCTAATATTCAAACCAAAAGCAAAAATAAAAATGAAAGTAAATGAAATATTACTCTGAAGAGATTTTTTTTTTTGTAAAACTTGCTTGAATATTTTTCTTGGGTATTAAAAACCCCTGAAAAGAATTTTTACTTAATCAAATTTTGTCATTTGTAAACTTTTACCATGTGATTTCGAAGAATTGTTTTTCCTTGAGGAACAACAAATTTCCAAGAGTTCAAAATATTAGATACCACTTTAAATATTTTATAGCATAAAGTAGCTTATCTTTTGGTTCGGCAATTTTCTCAAGAGAAAACTTTTCTTTGTTAAGTGGAGTAGAAAATTCCACGATTGCTTCTTTATAAATTTCTTTTTCTAAGTTTCATGTTTTAGTGAGCTCAATTTGCGAAAATAACAAGTGTAGTTTTCTTTTGTTTTCCTTAGTAGTATGCATGAATTTTGGTTGGTCCGAATATTATCGGAAAGTAATATAATTGCTGAATATTATTAAACTTTTAGCATAAAACTTAATATAAAATTATAACTATTTCAATGGTTAATTTTAAAATTTAATTACATAACTAAATTTGCAGATAATACTGAAATTATAGATCTATGACTGTTTAAAAGTAATTTTTACCTTTATTTTTATAAATAACATATTTTTGCCCACAATTTTCGGAAAAAGTAATTAACTATATCAGAGTTTTTTTACGCAATATCCTTTTATTAAAATTGTGATACTCATCTGGAATAAATTTTAAATTTACTTATCTTATAATTGTAAATTTTGTTATAATTATACACATTTCTGGATAATTATAACATCTTTTAAAAATTATTATAAAATATATCAATTATAGTTAAAAAGATAAAATATAAACATGGAATAATTAATTATTTTTTCGTATCTGTTTTCACATCCTTAATAGTTACGATTACAATTTTATTTTATGTAGAAGAATTTGCCCGTAAGTTTATTTTTTAAGTTCCAAAATGATAAGATGATTATGTGTGTTATGAAAAGAGATCTTGAACTATAATTTTAATATTCATTCATTCTATTGTTTATCTGATGTTTTCTTTTGGAAAATTTATCTGGCTTATGAATTTAATATGTTTTACATACTATCACATTATTTTTTTAGATTTTGTCTTTAAATTATTATCTTTACTATGTCTTTAAGTTATTTTCAAACTGGTTATCAAATCCTGAGAACACACAGCCTTAAATATCTTTTTTTATTATTTTTGGCAACTCTGTGTTACGTTGTCTATGACAGAAAAATTACTTCGAAGATCATCCATCGTCTTTTCTTCCCAGCACTTTGCGTTTTGTCATTTGATTGAGTTTGTTTTGTTAAAAAAGCTATTTTTGCGTTAGTTTTTCAAAAAGATCATAAAAGAATAATTGCCTAATAGTTTTCTGGTACTTTATCAAAATGAGTCTGAGAAAAGATCATTTTACAGATGCTAACCGCGTGAAGCTAAGAATCGAGTAGAAGTTGGATAAAAAAATGTCCTGTTTATTGTTTGTCTAGCAATTAAGTAAGTAAGCTGGATCATTTTTCAATGGAATATTTTAAACACTTCTATTTGTTGCGCTAATCAGAATTATAATTCTTTAAAAAATTTAGTTAAATCATTTCTTTAATGACTTCATTGTAACTTTAATATCTTTCGCTTCAATATATTTGCTCGAGGAGGAAACATAGCGTTCTTGGGGTATCCTAATGATTATTGTTTTGAAAGCTGATCCAGTCAAAGCCCTTCCTGCTGAGAAGGCCAATAAGATTTTAGTATTTGTACCGACTAATATATTTTTGTTGATGAGTTTGGAGTACGTTAGTCTCGTCACATGAATGCAGCTAAAAATAATGCGATAGTCGATTGTGCTCAATGCAGTCAGTCTCCGAAGAATAGGCAGCTAAAATTATAATGTAATAGATAATGAAACTTATGCTAAGCTAAGCCTACTTCTTTATCAAAAATTTTTTAGCTTTGAGTAACATACGGATTTAATTGCATTTTTTTTAAATTTAAGGAATTTACTACAAACTGGCATTCATACACGCAAATCCTAAAAGATTTTTCTTGGATTTATAAAGTTAAATATTTCTTCAGGAGGATTAATTTTATAGCTTTAGTAGAAAAAAGATATTTTTTCTTATTTTTAAATTGAATTGATTTTCAAATGCATAATAGAATATGAAATTTTTATCGGGTTTTAGTATCATTTTGTGTATATAATGTGTGTGTGCGTGCGTGCATAAGATAAAGAATAAATTATCATTATTAAGAAATGTATTTAAGAAAAACCGGATCTAAATTTAATGTAAATATTCTCTAGTAGGGAAAAACTATATTATTAAATTTTTAAAACTAAGACAGAGGGATTCTGTATATTTGCTTTATATAAAGATACCTGATAAGGGCTTGCAAATGGAAATTTTCTGATTTTTCCTTCTTGCTGAGTGAGAATACTGTATTCTATCAAAAAATAAATCTTTTCGAGTGACACTGTAAAAAGAGGTTTTTAAGGCAAGGTGAAAAGTATTTTATTTTTGAATTTTATTCATAAAAACAATATTAATTTTTAAAACATTCTTATTTTAAATTTTTACATGGATTTTTATTTTCTGTTTCAGATTGTACCTGAGCTGTAAACAGGGCTATGAGTAAAAATTAATTACCGAATAAAAGAATCAGATCGACTGCCATGAATCTGGTGAGTAAAATAAGTTAAAAAAACTCATTATTTAGTATTTTTCATTGTATTCGATTCATCCGATTCATGCTTTTCGATTCCATGTTAGGCAAACAGTGAAATATTTGTATGTGTCTTCCCTACGATTATTAAAAAATTAAGTAATCTTTTATTTATATTTGAAGCTTAAAAAATGTGTGTGAAATGTTAAGTAAATTATGAATTTACTCATTCATAAAATAAAAATAGTAAAAGTACACATCACAGATTACGCTGTACGTATGATTTCGTAAGATCAAAAGTACAGTGTAATCTAATGTAAATATAGTTTTAATAGTAATAATGTCCGCTGCATACTTTTTTCACTGACAGTTACTAGATACTTTTAGGAATGATTTAATGCGAGATACTTGTGTGTGTTGATTGATAAATACCTTATTCGTACGGTGATACAGGACTTATTTACAGTTATAGGGATATTTTTAATGCTATTAATTGTCTTAAATTTACATTACCAATTAATTTTTATTGTTATAACAATAAAATTATAATTGTTTTTAACATCGAAGAATGTCAAACAAATAATTGTATTATTTGTATTTACTTAAAAATTTTTGCTTTAAATAATGGTAAATTTGTATTTATAAAAAAAATCAAGAAACAGATCCAAGCGCCATCTATTTTTGGTAAATTTTAACAACAAAAACTGGATTTTTGTGTTCCTTTTAATGGAAGATGAGAATCGAGACCTTTATCATATACGCGTTTTCTCAAATTTATTCATTTTATTTATTTATACATATAAACTCTCCCAAAACTCTCAACAATCTTACTTTATGTAAAATAAAACTTCATATTTAATATGTCATTTAAATCGGATCATGCATAGAGTTAATCTTTACAATTTTTTTATACAAATAAGAAAGCTAAAATAAGATATCTTTGTTATATCGTTGATCTTCGTCTCTTATAAATCATAAATATTTAAATTCCTATTAAATATTTATATGATTTGACGAGATAAAAGAAGAAAAATTTGGAAAATATGTCACTCATCTTATTGCTAGAAATTGTACATTTCAAGAGGTTTAAAATGCTTATTTCAATTAAGTACTGTGATAAAATTACTCCTTTACCTCTACTTTTATTTTTATTTCTCAAATACTGTTTATATATATAATATATATGAAATTTACTCTAGTATTGTTTTTATTCAACAGTAAATTTTTTTCTTGTGTGTCACATAAATTATTTGAATTTTAATCACAGATATATTATTAGGGATGTATGCTGCATATTTTCTATTCAGACAAAAGTATACTACAAAAAATATTATTTTTAGTTGGATATTTTTATCTAAACGGACAATTATTAATTCTTTCATGTAGATAAAATTATACCCAGGAAATTATCTATAAGGAAGGTTTATTTAAATTTCTTAAAATGCTGAAAATTAAGCATTTATTCGTAAATTTTTATGTACTGAACATAACTTCAGAAACATATTACATAATTTTGATTCCACAGATAATTTTAAAGTTAATGTCATAACGTCTAATTTTCACTAATGTTGCAATTTTTAGTAAACGATATTTAAACAGGTGTATTTATAGCCATTCATTATAAAAAGTAGTTATTTAGCACATTCACGGTAACAGCAGCCAAAGGTCGACTAAAGTCTCGCTGAAAGGGTTAAAAACAAAAGCTCCTTTTATATTCTGTTAACCTTGGTCGCCTCTCAGGTTTCGAAAACCTCTGGCACAACTAGATTCAACTACCTCCCTTTCGCTTTCTTTAAAGAAAGGTTGTGTTCTGTCTGAAGGATTTATCGCTTATAAACAGAGTGGCATTCATTATCGTTCGTTTACCAAGTAGTTCTTGTAAACAAATGATGAAACGAAATCATTGTCATTATCACTAATAGAATTACATTACTGACGGTGACAAAAAATACTTAATATATTAATCATATATATATACTTAACATAAAGACTATTTTTATCTTTACATATTTTGTAAATTATTGCCTTTATATTGCTCCATTGAGCTTCATGCATATATATATATATATATATATATATATATATATATATATATATATATATATATATATATATATATATATACATACATACATACATATATATATATATATATATATATATATATATATATATATATATATATATATATATATATATATATATATATATATATATATATATATATATATATATATATATATATATATATATATATATATATATATATATATATATATATATATATATATATATATATATATAAAGATTTTATGTACTGAACATTCAGAAACATTACACAGTTACACAATTATATGTATATAGGTTGAAGTGAAAATTAAAAAGTTACTAAATTGGTTAAATTAATTAAAAAGCAATGTAAAATCTCTGAAATTTCTTAACATAATAAGTGAAAGAATAAAGTAACGTTATTTGCTAAAATCAGCGAGTAAATTTTAGAAATTAGAAAAATGTTTCTTATAAGAATAAAATAAATCATTTAGAAAACAAACAAAAATAATTAGAATAGTTATAGAACAAATAAAAATGGAAATTCAAGCAGAAATATTACGGAGAAAGAAAACAAAAATGTATTGAGAAGCGATAAAATGAAAAATTGTCACTTCCTAACATGTGTAAAGCATTTTGGATTTATTTGTGAAGATTCTAAAGAATGAAATGAAATGTTCCCCACGCATTCGAAAGAAATTTTAATGCACACAAAAGATCGAAAGCAACATGATTTAAATTTTAGGGAAAACACTTCATGTTGCATTTCGTATTATAAGTTTGTTGTATGTGCGATTAAGACTAACGTAATAAGAAGCTATGATAGCCTCTTTGGACCCGAACGAAACAAGTTTACGAGGATTTGAGCTTAAGAGACTCTAATGCATTATGGGAAATCTTATAAATTTTAATATTAAACTCAGAAAACTAAATCAGCAGCTAAATCAGATTTTTGTAAGCGCGATCATTTATCATGAGATACATTTGAACGCGTGTTTCAATTGTCCGCAGGATTTTTCCAATGTTTTCAAAATAGGAAAATGATTCCGAGAACCAGGTGCGAATACTGAGTGGCAAGTCTTCAGATTAAAAGATTTTATGAAGCTGTTGAAAGAGTTGGTAATTACCTCGGCTGATTTTTCTGATTTTGAACGCTTAAGGACGGTTAGGGCGAACCGTTGTTATAAATAGGTATATAATGAGAAAGTGGCAAAAATCTGAATACGGCAACATATTATTGCAATTTTAAAAGAAATACATTGCAAGAGTTATATCAATTACAATAATATTAAACAATCTTTAGCGGATGTTTAGTGTATTTATAAGAAGTAAGAGTGTAATTTGAATTTTTATATATATAAATATTCATGAGATTAAAAAATATTTGTCTCCGTGTAAGAAAGTGAAAAAATTTAACTTTTGTTCAAAAAATATTTGAAAAAAAAGCAATTTTCAGTTTATTTAATCAAAAATTTGGCTAATGATGTTATGTATAGAGAAATAAATTTTGTATCGTTTTAATACTGAAAATGTACATATTCGCGCGCTCGTATGTTAACATTTTAAGGCTGAAATAAAATGTACAACTAAAGAGGTATTTTTCAAGTACTTTCGCCTTATACTTGGAGGAAAGTTTTCGATTTTAGCTCAATTCAAGAAATTAGGAATAGTATTTTATTCAAAAATTGCCTTTTTTTGGTATTTTTGCACATTATAATGTAATTGCAAAAAATGTAATCGAACAATAATGGTACTTCTGCTATTTAACAGCAGTAAATCTGTAGGTAATATTTAACTTTTTATGTCATGTCACAAAACAAGGTAAGTCTAAGTCTGCTTATAGTCAGTTTCCTAGACTTAAGACTGAGCTCTTTAGAGTAAAATCTCTCAGATTCGATCTCATCTCTTGTTGGACAACGGAAGATGTGTTTATACTTTCTATTATAACATATATTAAAAACATATAGGCTATTCACTACGTAGATTCAAAGTATTATCATCAACAGTTCTCTAAATAGAAAAGGAATTGTTGGCTTCTCGTTTACTGTACTTAAATTTGGCATGGCTTTGAAATACTTTAAATGGTATTCGATATCAAATTTACACTAGTTTATATTAAACATGTAAGAATGAAACAATTGCTATAATTTTCCTAAATTGGTCCACGTTTTTCATAATCATAGCACAACGTATCTTCACTAGCGTGACAAAAAATGTGCAATAGAATAGGACATCCTATATGGAAATTTAGTCATTTGATGGAAGTTCTGTCCTTTCTGGCATAAATAAAAAACTGAAAAATAACAAAAATCACAAAAAAATTCTCAGTTTATTTATTTTGTCCAATTTAATCCATTCTTTAAAATAAATGGTTTTCTCTGCGTTTTCCTTTTTTTGATAGTTTTGCAATAAAAAAGTTTTTTGTGATAAAAAGTATTACATGTTCAACGTAACCATATTTAACGTAAAAACATGTTCAATATAAATAGATTATTATAAAAAAAATGTAATTGTGTACGACGAATCTCGTTTTAATCGAGGAAATCGCAGCCGATTCGGATTTATCTAAATAAATATATAACAATAAATAGGAATAAATTTTATTTGGTGTCAAGTCTATTATTAATAAATGTTAATATTCATTTGTTTTAGAAGTTTTGATTTATCTGATAAACGATTTGAGATTTAGATAATGCTAAATAATACACAGCAACAACTTGAGAAAATAGTTTCTGATTGTATTCTGCCTATAGCTCAAGCATTATTTTGGTGCTTGCAAACCATTCTATTTATTCACCGAAACCTCTTGTGACCCGAATCATATTTTCCGTTTCGTAAAATCTTCTGTTTTTAGCTTTTTGCTTTCTTTAGATTTTTCATTTGTTTCATCATTTGTTCGCTTTATTCCTATGAGGGATTTTATTGCAATGTGTGTATTAGAAAATGTTAGTAACGATATAATTTTAGATAGATGACAAAAAAGAATAAGCAGAGAACTTGAGAAATTGAAAGAATTCATTTAGAAAATGAAATATGAAATGAAATACGATTATATAAGTATATATTTTTTAATCAAATTCTCGTGTTGTTATATTTTATTTAAAAAATCATTGTTTATTTGTAAAAATGAATTTTTTAACGATAATTTGTGTTTTTTAAAAAGTTACCAGAAAATTAATATAGAACAATATTGTCTCGAATAGCAAAATTCTTTTGTTTATCGTAATCACTACGTAATATATATAGTGACAAGGAAGAATTAAGTATATTCTTTGCTCAGTTTTTCATATGTTTAAACGACACAAACTAAGATATTCACAACACCAGTTATAACTGAATTAATGATAACTAATAACTAAACGCGATCGATATAAGCCTTAGAAGATAATTTTTCATTTCATTTTCTATAGTTACCTTTAAATGTTCTTGATTTTATTTGGTTTAAAATATTTTCAGTATTTTACAATCATTGTTAACATATTTTATAAGCTCTTTACCGCTAATGTAATCTCAACTGAATAAATTAATAAATTGCTTGAACTAATTGTAAGTATCGAAATTCATCACCTTTTTTATCGTAATCGGACCATCATTTCATTTTATCATCCCGTAAATCAGTTCAATTCCAGGAAAAAAATATTGTGTTCATTATTTCTGCGTTTTGTGTACTCATATCTAAAATGTTCTCTTTTTATCCACACGCCAAATCAGTATAGTCAACTTCTCATTGTACGACTCTAAAGCGACATTAGAGTCGTACGATGTCTAATGACTCAAAGTTGTCGTACGATCGTTCGATGTCTAATGACTCTAATGTCACTTTAGAGTCGTACTCATTGATTAAAATCAAATTACAGTTGGTGAATCAATCAATTTCAATCAAAGGTGAAAACAGATAAAGCTTTAGGTATCAATTAAACTCCATTTATTTACTATCATGTTTTTTATGTTCATTGTTCATTCTTATTCATCATTATATTATTTATTTTAAAAATACGGTTATGAACTTCAGCCTTTTTTTATTTCATGTAATCTGTAAAATGGGTTTGAATCATAACCTGGTGTGAAAAAGTTAATCCTGAAGCAATCCCTATTTGGAACATGTAACTAATGCGTTTCAAATTTGCAAAACTTAAGTAACATTTTAAGTTCTGGAAGAAAGGTGAAAAATGAAATCCATTAATAAAGTTTAAGGTTAAAAGAACCCCAAGTTCTATCATTTAAAATGATTTTAGAGTACAGGAAGATGGAAGACGGAAATGTTTATTTAAAGTAAGTAAAGAGCTGACCATATACAGACTCCAGAAGATGGTTTTTCCTTACCATGGTGCAGGATGTTCATTAATTGATAACATTCCTAATAGTTTCTGAGTATGGATAAATTTTGAGGGTGTCATCTACATTACTTGAAGTTCCAACCATAACTTTGTTATTATTTTGATAAAAATTTACCATACGCCATTTGCAAAAAACAAAGCCTGTAATTGAATTTCGTTCCTATAAAGCTGAAAGGAGTTAATCCATAGAATATTTTTCTCAGTTTCTCTGTAAGTTTTGAATCTGTTCCAAATGCGCTCTGTTCCTCTTTCTCAAGCACCTAAGTACTGCAATTTGTATGTATACTTCATTGTGTTACTGTAGTTGAAATTATTCACTCTCTCTATTGATTTTTTAATATATTTTATTCCCTCTCGCTCTTTTTTTGTTATATAGTAGCATTTACTCTTTTTTCCATTTTAATACTGTCGCATCAATTTTATTTGGAAAAAGTTATATTTTTTGCAAATTTGATTTCAATGTCTGAATGATTTTCTTATATATGTATGCTATATGCATATTGGTGATTCGTTGTTCTAATTTTTATTTTTATTTCAATTACATTCGGTAACTTTCTTGAATTCATCCTTATTTTTGAATGAATAAAACCAATGTACATATGTAATGATTACAGCGGAATTAAAAGTTCAAACTCGAATGACATTTCATTTAAAAACTAGAAACATGTGTGGATTTATATTCATTAAGAAAATTGACTGCTATTTTTGTTGGGTTTTAAAAGTCAGTTGTCTAGTTGTGGTATTTTTATGTACAATTTTAATCCAAGAGTAAAATAGTTTTCTTTGATTTAAACGTTACATTACTTAATTACATTACATAATTTTTAAGAACAAACATAAAATGAAGTAATTTATATTTGTTCTTAAAAATTTTCTCAAGCGTGTATTTTCATAAAAATTCCGATTTTTAATATCACTGCAATTGTTTAAGAAAATAATTTGTACTGTTTATACCTTATCGGTGACTTTATTAATAGGATATAATTGTATATAAAACATAATCATGATATTTTAAAAATTTCATATAATTATGTGTAAAATCTACTAAGTGAAAATTAAGAAATGTAAAGGTTATTTCTGATATTCAGTGAACAGTACTTCTCATATATATATTACTATAAATAATTTAGTTTTTAATACCGTTATAATTTTTTGAAAATTATAACGGTATTAAAACCACTAATTATGAAAAAAATTTACACCATTATTCAATGTGTCTGATTTTTATAGTGAGTTTATTAGTGGTTTATAATAATGTGTAAATATACAATCACGTTATTTTAAATGTTTTTTGTAATTATTCACTAACTCTTTTGAGTAAAAATTACGAATTAATAAAAGTATTCCTGGCATTCAGGGAATAGAACTCCAAAGAAATTATGTTTGATGATGAGTAAAAACTCTTAGCACTCAGCTTTTCCAAGTCACACGTGCTTAATATTAACTGAGTTTTTTTTTAAATTTTATATCGTGTTATATTTATCTATTTTTAGGCAGGTTATCTCTTTATTTGTCACTTATCATGCAGGTTATCTTATGAATTTTCTCCACCAAGCATTATCTTTAAATCGAAAAATTGAATGAGGTCAAAGCTTATTTAAACTTATTCTATAAGATTTTCTGGGAGAAAAGGCGAACTAATCTTTCTGGCTTTGTGTTAACTTAATCAGATTATCTTAGATCCAGAAAATGAATTGGAAAAGCTCATTAGAGACCTCTGGTGGTCAGTTCTTTCATTCCATTTCCAGATAACAACCTCATGGTAAAAGTGTGATTAGATTTTCGTGTGATACTTCTCCTAATTATATCAAGTTCTTAGAAGTATTTGCGTTACTTCTGAATATAATAGTTGATGTACTTGAACAATGTCACACAATGGTGTTATGAAAGAAGAAAGAAAGGAAATGGCAAACATTTTTCATTTACAAAATTATCAGTTTTCATTCTGTTACAGTTACAGTTACATTCTCTTTGAATTTGATGGCTTTTGCTTCTTTCTCATCTCATATAGGAAGGTACTAAATGAAATAAATTTGTTTTCACTGATTTTTTTTATTTTAAATGTTTTTTTAAAAATTATATTTGCACTGAAAGTCATCAGATAAGAATACTGAAATCAAACTGAATCGAATCAATACTGAAATCAAACTGAATCGAATCAATACTGAAATCAAACTATTGGATTTTTCGGTGGCATAATAGAATTAATTTCAAGGCTGTTTTAAAAAAATTTTGCTTCTAAGGGTCTTTTTTAATATTAGGACGCATCTTGCTTTTGAGAAAGAGAACAATGATTTTGGATACATATTCTCTTATTTTATTTTTCCATTGGAGTTTTTATTGCGTGTATTATCATAATTACAGGCAAATTATTTGATATAACCAAAAACAACTGAATACTTCTAATGATGTATAGAATTATTTTAAGATCTCCAACATGCGCTGAGTTTTCATAGTTACAAATTATATATATGAAGTTTTATGCTTATTTATTCGTATTAATAGGCGGATAAAACTACAACTATCATAAGACATAATGAATTTGAATACTATAAGTACTGATTATAATTCAAAATATTCTCTCAAGGTTATTTAAAATTACATATCAAACGTTTTGGCTTAGACCGCTTTATTATTATTAACTATTTATTATAAATTATTATGTATAAATAAAATGGCACACACAGAAATATTTAAAGACATACAATATCTTACTGAAAGTTAATCATTTTTTAAAATGTATTGTATAACAAAAAAAAAAGAATTAGCGCAAACTTAACATGCTAATGATAATTGAATTTTTCTTGGATCAATATATGTGATATTATCTCGTTATTTCAGCGACCTTGCCAAAAATGAGAGTTGAAATTACTAGAGAGATAATTTTTCAGTTTCCGCATATAGTTAAGTTAGTTGCTACTGAGTGAAAGTATGTTTACTTTCACTGCTAATGGACGGCTTATAATTAGAGAGCTTATTAACACAATAAATTGAATTACGTAAAACAAGCAGGGTTATAGTGACATAAAGTAAACGAAAATATTCCGTTATCTCTAGTAGACAGCTAATATTTTTGTTTATTCTCAAAATCGAATGTTAAGGTTAGCTTAAGCTCTTATTAGAGTGAAAAATAAGCTAAAAAGATGAAATATTCAAACAAAAACGTTTTTTCATTATTTGTTTCTATTTCCTTTATAAATTTCAATAATTACGTAAAGAATTTATAAGATTTATTATACTAAGAAAACTAACTTTTTAACTTCTTTTTTTATTTTATTTATAGAGAGTTAATGTTTCAGCAAAATGAAATATTCTTAATTTTCATGTATTTTTATACTAGAGATCATGTGGCAATTTATGCAAGTAATTAATGTGATACGTAAATTTATTTTTCTTCCTTTAAATTAACCATAAGATTGATCAAGTATATAAAAGGCATGCTTTTTAGACGATAAAACTGAGTCATTTAATCTGTTAATTACAAATTTCAAAGATTTATTTTAATACAAATTATAACACAAAACACATTAATAAAATACACTTTTATAAATATCATTTAATTGAAATACAATGAAATTTTCAAGAGATAACATAGTTTATTGGGTGTAGTTGAGTCGCATGAGTCAATGTTTCGAATCGATGTGAAAGCCCAAAATCTTTCAGAAGTTTTATTCTTAGCTAAAAAATATGAATTAAATCTCAAAACGCATAATAATTCACATTTGCATTAAGGAAAATGTACTCTATTATCTTCCTTATCTCTTAATCAATGAGTGAATTTTTCGAAAATTTTGCTCAGTGTCAAAAAAAATAATAAATTTCTAGAACGTATATTAAGTTATAATAAATTCTTTCTACAAAAATTATTAAGATATATATACAGTCACATAATCAAATTTAAGTACAACATTTTTTTAATCCTGGTTTTATGCTGTTTGTGAAATAAATGAGTGCTAGACGAAGACACATCCGAATAATCTTTCTTTAATAACTGCTGTAAAGAAGCTGCCCGGTACATAATTTTAAACAAGTGAAACTAAAAAGATTTTGTTAAGCATTAAATGAATTGTAATATATTTGTCATGCTCAAAGCGAATGCAGATTGCTCAAGTGAACTTCCAATTAGCCGCACACTTCATCTTTTGTAACTCAGGTTCTGTTTACCCACGCGTTTACTATTTACTGGGTGTTTGATCAATAATCTCTTTTATCTCTACATCACCTCGATTGCTTTTCTCAAAGGAACCACCCATCATTATCTATAATAAAGCTCCTTGCCCCTCTGCTTTTGTCGATAGCTATTGTTCAAGAATTTATGTCCACATATGCAAACTGAAATCATTTGTTGCCCCTTATGTACCGAAGTTAAGGCACCAATTGTTGCTTCCTTATTTATTTCCTCATTGCATCTGATGTTCCGGAATTTGATATATATATATATATATATATATATATATATATATATATATATATATATATATATATATATATATATATATATATATATATATATATATATATATATATATATATGTTGTTATATAGAACATATTTACTACAATACTAAATTTACGAATATTCTTTCATTTTATCCATACACTGAAGTGTCAATTACTGGTCTAAAATGTATTTGTCAGCGAATTCCTAAGACCTTTTCTGTACTTTGAATAACCCCATAGCATTTTTTGACTGCTTCGCAATATTAATTAGGTTATAAATTACTAAATTCGAAATGATTAAATTAAATATATATAAGCGTTTTGGAGTGAATTCGGTAATGGAAATAATAAAAGTAAAAACTTTCTACAAAGAATGTTAAAATTTTTTGTCGAAACGTAGAATCTTAAAATTTGAATAAATCAAAGCATTTATTCTCTAATTTATTCAAATTTTCGAACTGATTCCACTCTTTTAATAATTGAATTATTGGAAGAGTTTGTAGAAATTAGTATATTCTTTTTTTTTAAAAAAAATTAGATTTTTCTTCAAAAAATATTCTGTAGTTACAAGAGTTTTTTTTTTCTAGTTCTCTAGTTACAGAGTGTTTTTTCTTACTGAATGTTTTATTTTTAGAAAAAAATTAAATTAAAATTAGTGCAAGAGAGATTGTTTCTCTTGAAGTGCTAACGGATTAATTGAAATTCGATATACGAGTGTTTTCGCGATATTAAAGAAGGTCACATAAATGGTTGGAAAAAAAAGAAAAGAATATTGAATAAATATATGTATAAAAACATAAACCACCTTACTTAAAGTGGAATAAAATGCTTAAACTAGAAAAAAAATTTTCCCTTTCAAATGATGCCATTATGAAATAATTTGATAGGCCTCTTAGTAAATGTAGAATTTTAATATAATTAGGTAATTAATAATATGTGTTAATTATGCATCTCCTTTGCTAATGTTTAAGTTAACTCTAAAATCATCGTCATTAAACAAATGAAGTATTTTGGCTTATTGTTAATTAGTATTGTCAGCACCTGTGTTTAATGCCTTTCATAAATTAATCCTACAAAATATTGATATTATAAGCGCTAGAGATTACTAATAAAAATAAATATATTAGATTGAAGCTAATTAATATAATTTTATTGACAAAATTAAGTAATTTAATTTATATAAAAATATATAATTTATTTTATGATCTGATTTTGTATATTAAATTGTAACTTTAAGATATTAGTAACATATAACACTCAAATGTAATTCTTTATATTCCTTTATACTTTTACTCTATTTTAGATTGCATTTTTAGTTTAACTCTTTTACTTTAAGCATATTTTTTCAATAATACATACATGCACTGAAAATATCTCATTTGATTGAATTAAGAGAGGCTGATTGTATACAAAAAATCTGCCATGAATTATAAACAACTTAAGCTTTATTAGAGTCTTTATCATTTATGTGTGAAACAGTAAATTCTTGTTGATGTGGAATAAATCAAATGTATTAGTTTTTATACGCACTTTAATTATCAAAACATTAATCAGTCTTTTATATGATAAATTTGCCTCTTTTAAATTATATTTTTAATAACTTTAGTCATTTATAATTATATACTATCACATCCATTACCTAAATTATTGTTTTGTACATTTAAAGAGAAACAAAATGTTTTTACTTATTTCATAAAAAAAATCATAGAAATTAGATTGCTTATCAGAAAGCACACATTTCAAATTTAAATTATTGGTTGTTGCTAATTAAATATGAGAATTAATGAAGCTGTTAATAAAGAGAAAAATCGAAATTTTTACACTATTAAAAAAATTTTTTTCATATAAAAATATAAAAAACTTTATCAAATGGATTTCAACATAATATACATATCGATAAAATTAATGTTATTTATAATAAAAAATTAATTTTTTACTGAAGCTCATTTGTTATTAAATAATTCATACTAGTAAAATGAATTTTATTTTTTCATCAAAATGGCTGAATTGTGATTTTTCAAATACATCTTTTTCCACTTCAAGATTATTGATAATACTAAAGCAATATAAATAGGGTTTCAGCACGTAAATTCAAATATATAAACAAACATTTATGGCATCATATCGTCTGGTAGTGCTGCCTACCGGATAATTTTATTTTTCAGAGAATGTGTGTATGATTGACAATGGTAATTGTTCACATCAATTTCCATGAGAACCATACCAAAATGATTTCTCTTCAGAGCGAAAAATAGATCTGTTTGCATTGGACAGGTATCTATTATTCTCGAATGTTTTTTTTTGCTTAAACTAGAATGTATTATACTGCTCTGCACTATACATTTCACAGTTAGAATATTTTTCTCAGTGACTTTTTAGTCCTTATCTAAATTATTCATAAAAATATCATATATTATTAGTGAATAAGAAAAAACTTCTAATTTCAATTTTTATTTTTGACCTTTTACTTTTTCTTGTTTGGATGCACTAATACTGCATTGTTAAATAAAGACTTTAACTTTCAAGAAACTTACGGATATTTATTGAAAAATTTATGTATGTGAGATAATTTTAGAAGTGAAAAAAAAACTGGTTGCAAAACATTAAAGATGCTATAATGCTGCCATAAAAAATATCCAAAAGACATTTCAGTATTCCATATATTGCTTCCATTTATGAGATATTTTAGTTTTAATAGCCTCTATGATATTGCCTTCTAAAGTATGGGATCATAAATTCCCTTTTAATTCCAGTTTTCTGAATTCGATAACATTTAATAAAAAATACTAAGGAATGCTTATCAAAAATGAATAGATTTAATATTTAAAAATAGTTTGATAATTCAAAATATATACTTTATTTTTCAATAATAAATCAAGAAAGCTTTTCTATTGCTATTTTTCTGCATTTACATCTATATTCTGGCACGTTGCACTCAATGAAAGATTTTCAGTTTGCCTCACGCAAGATATATTTAGAACTAGGGTTGGATATTTTTTTTCATCTTTCAGTGCTTTTATTTCTGTCTGAATCTCTGATTGTGTGTATGTTGATGTTAGCTGATGTGAATGGCTTCTTTATTTCTCTCCCTCTTCAGATAAACGCCTTTTCTTTGTTTTAGTCATATATTGGGGTTGCATACTTTCTTGTCGAAAGGTGGGAGAAGATTAGTTGATCTTAATTATGCAATCGGCTCTTTCGGATCACTTATATAGAGTCACAATTAAAAAAAAAGTTAATTATTTCAGATCACTTTATTGAAAAAGATAAATCCTAAAATTTGCAGGAAATCAACATAAGCAAATTCCAATCCAGAAAACTGTATGATAGGTCAAAATTTGAAGAATATTGCCATTGAACGACTATTCAACTAAGTATGTTGAAAATGTAGTTTTCATAGACAATATTTAGCATTCATATTTTAACATGATACATTAATGCGGAAATAGCATCTGGTTATTTAGCACTCTAGACTTCCCATACAACACAATTTCGTCCAGTAGACGTCGATATGACATCATCAGCGGGATGTATTCTAATCCAGTAGACGTCTCTTTTTGGTCCAGTTTAGATCTATGGCACGTCAAATATCCACCTGTTTTACGTCCACTATACGTCTACGAGACGTTGCCACAGAATGGTTCATGGAGGAAATTTGGATGTATTCATACGCACTGCTCTATACTAGGTAGTTATGGATGTATTCTAGATATGCGAAGATATTGAAATAATCCCTCATTTATCTTAGTGGCTCATATATTTTTGTCCACTAGACAATGAGAAAATTGTTTTTAATTAGCTTGTTACTAATGAAATTGCTTTTGCATAACATTTTTTAAAATTTTCAGTCAAATATCCTAGATTTTTGACAGATTTACTGTTCAAGTTTAGTTAATGTGATAAAATTCTCACAATTGATAAATTAGCATTATTTTTATGCTCATTATTTTATAGTTAACCTTTTGAAAATTTAATTTCTTATTTTTTTAAAATAAAACGATTTTTTTTTCTTTGGAAAAGTTGAAAACTTCTAAGAAGTTTCCAGTGAATGCATAAATATATGAATTACTATTATAACTAGAGAGTAACAATAAAATAGTCCAGGATATTTTTACTTGTAGAGTGTAATTTTTTTATTTTAAAAAATCTGGCAAATTATTATTCATAGTTTTTTTTAATCAACTTTGTAGTAAGAGAAATTTATAAGAATTATTAATTTCTCAGCCTAATATTTTAACTAATTAGGTATAATTTTAACAATGTCTTTTTTTGTACAAGATAAAAAAAATAAAAGTTTATCTCTTTTAACTAAAATTTTCCACTCAATTGAATATTCCAAATTATTATGACAAAAAATTCTGAAAATTACTTATTTCATTGTTTAAAAGCTGAATTATTTTTCTTTGTAAAAGTTAAAATTTGTTTAAGAAAACATTCCAGCAAGAGAGTGTAAATATTAATTAATTCAAGAAAAAAATAACTGATAGAATTTTTTTTAATGCACACAATTCTAATTATTTACATTTACAGAAATATTAATTAACTGAAATATTTGATTCTTTCATTGATAAATCTTGCTTTTGCATGACGTAACCAGTTCATTACCACAGTTTTCATTTCACCATCGGTTGTCTTTGAATTCTGTGGAGTTCACCGCTCAGCCTCTGAAAATAAAATTAAGTACATTTAGAATAATTACCAATAACGATTAACATTTTTAGGTCAATAACCTCAGACAAAATAATAGTAAAATTCCAGAAGACAATTTTCATGAATATTTAATACTTATCAATCTGATTAATACATAAAACTGAGTGGATGTAAATCTCATTAGTAAAAAACAGTATAAATTAATCAGAAAAATGTGAAAAATTTCCTTCACTAATTTAAGACATTAAGTAACTTTATCATAGCATTGTTAGAAATATATTTTTAATTTAGTAAATGTTTAAATATCTAATTACCAATTCAATTTCTAAGAAATAACAGCTTTGTAAATATGGTAACCTTTGTGTTTGATTAAATAATTAAAATAACAAAATGTTTAAAGTATGTTCCAAAAACCTTCAAATTATCAGATAGAATTGAAGATTACTTTTATAATGGGAACAGTGCTTAAGTAATCAAACAGAGAATTGAATTAACATATTAGCACTTACATAAATATATTTTATTAAAAAAATTTTTTATGAGAAATATATTTTTCCATCATTTCTACAAACGAAAACTTTCAATGACATGCTTATTCAAACATTGCACTTACTGAAAACTAACTGCTTCATATTTAGTCCATTAAGGGATTTCTTATCCTTAGCACCAAAATAACTGCACTCAGATGCAAGTTCATTGGTTATTAATTTTTTCATGATGCTTATGGTGCAATTCCCAGAAGAAGTTCCCCCAGACAAGCTTAAAAAGTGGCACTGAAACAAAACAAATAAAAATATAAATATTTTATAATTAAAAACATTTTATAATTTAAAATTGAAATTACTGTATTAATTTTAGCAACATGCATACATTATATAGTCATAATAATAATTATTATTTACAGCATAAAACTCACATAAGTTTTAGAAAAATAAAACTGTAATGTATTCCTACATTTAAAAAAGCATTTATAAAAAAACTATTTAAACAATACAAAATCAAATCAACTTTAGTATAATAACAGTCCCATACGACACAATTTTGTCCAGTAGACGTCGATATGACATCAGGTGGACGTACTCTAATCCAGTAGACTTCTCATTTTGGTCCAGTTTAGATCCATGGCACGTCAAATATAATAATACCAATTTTAGAAATGCTTATCTTTTTAATTACATGTATGCTAAACCTAAGGTACAAATTTCTGAGAAAAATACACTATTTAATTTTTTAACCTTTGGAATTGATTAAATAACTAAAATTACAAAATATTTAAAATTTGTAATGAATCTTCAAATTAGCAAAACAAGAGTTAGATAATAGGTAAAATTTAACATTGCCATTAAAAGAACAGAACTTAAATAATCAAATAGTGAATTGAATTTACATATTAGTGCTCAATGTAAACAGAAATGTTATTTACTAAGGGATATATTAAATGTTCTGATTAAACATTATCATTTTTACAACAGTAAACTCTTAATAAAATTTAATACATGAAATGTTTATTTACAATTTGCACTCAGTAGAAACAAATTGACATGTTTTTAATCCTTTAGAGGATTTATTTTCTCTTGCTCTACATTAGTTCCAAATAAGCTATAAATAATACAGAAAAATTAAAAATTTTTTTAATTTGCTTATTTTAAATTTAATCTCATCCTCAGGTGAATAAATTTGTTATTCTCATTTAACTGAAAAGGAAAACAAAATTTAGAATTTATAAATGAGGTACATTTTATCTCTTAAAATACAATTCAACTTTATCAACCAAAGTAATTAAAGCATAACACAATAAAAATATTTAAAATTATAAATATAAAAAGCTAACTATTTATAAAACAAATAATTTTTTCAATTTATTTGAAACTAGGTTCACCCATCATAAGTAATTTTTCATGCCTAGCAGAGTAGAATATGAAACACTATAGAAAAAATGAATTTCCAATCAACATTTAATAAATAAATGATATTTACTGTGATCAAATGTGTACATTTTTTTAATAATATTCAAATTAGATCAATAAAGAAGACAGATATTTAATAGAACTAAAAATCAGGTTATTGTGTGAAACGTAGATGCCATTCAGTTTATTTTTGCTTGTCTTTGAAGTCTGTAGAAAAGGGAATTACTACAAAATAACTTTAAAGGAATACAATTAAAAATAGAATATTGATATTTCTGTTTAAAACTAAATCAGAGCATCATTTATTAAATCAAATTAATCAACAAAATTTGAATGGAAATACACATATAATATTCATTCCAGAAACTTTGTTCGTTGTTCTGTTTATGTAAGCATTTTGTTTTTAATTTCACTGAGAGCATGCTTCTTAACTTCCTTTCAGGGTATACACATACAAGCAAATGGTTTGAATTTCAGAAATTTCAGTTAGTTACTAATTTCATTTTTTACAATAAACTAAATTATTCTCATACAAATAGGTTTTAACTATATTGATTTAAAAATAACTTAGTAGAAACGAAATCAATGTATTAAGAGTTTCATTTGCTATTATAATTTATGATTTCTTCCTGAAAGCGAGCACTCTTATGTTAATTTACTTAGATATATGAAGTGTAATTTAAAAAAATAATTTATTTTGAAGATATTATGATGAGAGGGTTTTTGTAAGAGTATTAAACAAAATAATACAAAATAAGAATATACAAAATATACAGCATTACAAGCATTATGGAAGTAGGAAATTTTGCTTCCAAATTAAGTGAACACAAAATCTTATAGAAAATCACATTCACATTCTAAATGCTAAATCACTGAAGATGTAAACAATTCATACTAAATCATTTTACATAATCTTAAACATTTTTTCTTATTAAAATAAAAAAAGTGCTTACCATGAATCAATACTTCAAATTCTAGAACCTTTAGAAGACAACAAATATAAATCTTCCAGAAGATTCTCCAGGAAAGTAAGAATTACAAATCTGGTATAGGAAATAAACATATCTTCCATTTAACAACAAAATACAAAAATTAATTTTCAAGTATACATTTTAACAGCTCTTCAGTTGAAATATTAGTCCAGCATACATTTAAATAATTGGGTGATATAATTTTTTTCTTGCTAAGTAGCAAAATTTTGAATTATGGATTTAAAATTAGATATTCAATAAAAAAACGCTCAGATTTTTAGTTCAACAGTAAAAAGTATTTTAACTAAACATTAAATCTTAGAATTAAGACTATTTTTAAAATAAATTTGAATCAAATCCTAATATTAATATTTATCTTGTTGAAATCGAGAGATAAATACAGAAGTCTTTGACAAAATAATAATAAATAAAAGTAATTTTGGAGAGAAAAATATTTTGAATTGCAGGACATAAAAATGGTTTTTATTTAAGAAAATTATTTTGTGGTATAATAAATTTTCTTCCAACAATTTTCATCCTAATCACAGTGTTTGCATTTTTTCAGCCTAAAAATAACTGGAAAATTTAATGATATAAAAAAATTATTATATTCTGCTATCAAGCACATTTTATAAATAAATGCAATATGTATCTTTTAACGTTAATTTAAAATAGTTACAAATGTAATTTTTTAAAGAAAAAATACACTTAAACATGATAGGTTTTCTACTCTTAAATAACATTATTCAGGTTTTAAACTTTATTTCTATTATGACTTCTTTGGAATAAAAATAAGTTATTTAAAAATACTAAAATATGAATCGATAAAAGAAAAGCAGTTATTTTTTAACTTACTTCGTTAAACACTTCGTAATACAGCAATAAACGACTGTAGACTGTGAGGCAAACGATAATTTAAAATTATGGAAGCAATAAACAAAAATGATTACAATTGCAGTTAATTACTTACTTTTTATATAGGTCCAGATAACATCCATTATGAATGTCTTAAGTACATCAACCATGGACGTACAAATTTCATCTATCATGGACATATAAATTATGTCTATTACAGATCCAAATGTTTATTCCAAAACTCATCCATCGTGGATGTCAATCCGATGTTCAGATGTAGTCGACAAAAGACCATCCAGTTCACATCTTACCATGGACGTCTTTATGCCATCCAAAAGGTATCCAGGACGTCTTTTGGACTCTATGGATCTTTAAAAGACGTCTAATAGACGTGTGGGGTTGTATGGGTTGAGTTCATTTCTCTTCCCACTTTGGATGTGGATATCTATTGTGGTTCGAATTCCACTTTGATATGTAGGCCCCGACAAAATAGCTTTTATTGAACAAAAAGTGAGAGCAACAAACAACAGCATTAATGTTTTTGCATTAAACGATTGAAATTGTATGAGTGTTTTACGGAAATTTACTAACATTTGATTACCGAAATGATTCTAAAAATTTTTGAAATATAAACAGTTTACCAGAATACATATTATTTCTTATACAAGCACTTAATTGGTTATCATTTCAAAATGAATAAAAATTCATACAATTTGAAATGATAACCATTTACTTCTAATAAATATGTTTTACGGGGATAAAACTCAATTGCTCTTTTACAGTTTGCAAAACAAGTTTATATATTTTTCTATACACTATATTAGATTCATTGGTCACTTCAAAAATATTGTGGGATAGGTTGAATGTATAGATAGGTTTTTTCTTATAAAAAATTTGAATTAAAATTGAAATAATAATTAATATTTTTACAATTTAAATTTTATGCAAAAGAAGTCTGTATTAATAAAAATGTAGAGAAACGAAGAGAAATATGTAGAGAAACGCTTAAAGAATTTTATTTTGTAGCACCAACCATGTGCTTATACTTAATATTTCTGTCTTAAAATTTAGAGCATTTCTTACTGAAGGACTTCGAATCATGAGCGGATATTTGAATTAAATTGCACAATTCAAAAAATATTTTTTCCTCCTAGGTGAAACACACTAAAATATAAACTGAAAAATATCTTAGGAATGTAAAATGTCACTAAATAAATTAATGTCCACAAATTCCAAGTACTTTCGAAATGTCTTAAAATTATTTTTGAGCAGACAGGAAATAAGAATTTGCGTTAAATTTTTGTCTAAAACTTTTCGAAAAACTGAATGACTTTTCTTTAAACCTCCTTTAAATAGGATTCGAAATTTCATTCATTGAGTAAGAATTTGAATGGCGTTTAATTAGTGAAGTCTTTTATGTCAGTGAAATAAAGAATGTTCCTGAGTTTTAAGAGAAAATCGTTTTGACTTTTGTGAGGAGAAACTGGCTAAACATTTTCTTCAATTACAAAGGTTGTCTCCTGCGAATTCTTAAAATTTTCAGAATTGCTTTCCTTTTACAACCAAACAGCTACAATCTTGCAATTATGTAATATTTAATTTTACTTATATTTTTGAAATAAATATGCTAGAGTTAAACTTTATTTCTTATAATTGCCTAAGCTTTCAGTTTTACTCGATTATTTATTACGGATTAGATAATCCAAGAATTTGGCGCTATAAAAAGATGAAGTAATTTTGCGCTAATTAATAGAATAGTTGTCTGCATGATAAATAAATAAAATAAAATTATTTGGAAAAATTTTATAAAATCAATAAACAACATGCCAAATAAGTCCTTATACCTTTAAAAGAAATTCAGGTCGCATTGAAAATTGATTACAAAAATGTTTGAAAAAAGATTTATATACCTATCTAATAAAAGTCTCTCTATTATAATAAAGTATTGTAATAAAAGCCTCTATATTTATTCCAGTAATTTAATATTTCGTTTAACATCATTAAAAATAAAATATTATTTCTAATCAAAAGCAACGTATAAAAGAAATAAACGATGTTAATTAATGAAAGATTTTTTAATATAAAAGTATAATAAATAGCGAAGAAACTTATAATTGTAAATGAATGGATTATACTCTTGAAAAAAAGAAAAAAATATTCATTTTGAGCTATCTTGTTGTATAGTTTATAGTTAATTTAAATCACAAAAAAAACATTTATTTTGAGTAATATAATTGAAAAATCATATATTCTGAGCTATAATTTTTAGCCATCACGAAGAAAACTCATTAAAAATTAATGTCTACAAAGCTTTTTATGATACAATACTGCATCAAAAATTTCAGCAAAGTTTGTGTCAAATTTACAAGCTAAATAACTTTACAGATAATCTAAAGATCTTCTATTGAATAAGGCTTAATATTTTAAGTTACTTTGTTATCAAATTAATTTCAGAAGAAATATTTAAGGAAAAACAAAGTGAGACAAAAATTCAATCCCATTAAAAAATTGACGCTTAACTCTTTCTGAATAGATTAGAAGTGTGAAACCATTCTATGAATAGAGAAGCAATTTATTATTCTAGAATTTCTCAATTAAAAAACTAAAAGCAATTAAATAAAATATTATTCAGAGTATATTGCAGAGCAAGTAAACGTTAATCAAACATCAATAATAAAATTATTAAAAAATAACTAAATTGATTTTTTAATTACTTCCAATGGAGGTCAGAATTTGTTTTATTGCGTTCTTAACTCCTTTGAAATAATTGGTAATTCTTACTATATTAATAAATATATATTTACTACATTACTCCAGTATATCTTACGTAGAAATTAGTTAAATGGTTTTCCAAGGCACCTACCTACCTTATAACTCATTTTAATTGACTAACAAAATTAGAATTCGTCTTATAGTTAATGAGCAAAAGCATTCGTGCTCACGAGGTTTTACTTAAATACTCACCAATATGATAAAAATAACATGGAAGAAAAATGGTCTGGAAATAGATCCTTGATCTACATGCACCGCTAACAACTCGAACATGATTTGAATAATGTTTCCTGACAACCACTCTCAATCTTGAGTCACACATCCAATCACGATTCCAATTCAGACCGTTGCCGTGGATACTAAAGTTATACGAGTATAATAATTTTCAATTTACCCATTGACAGACACATAATTAGTATTTTGAAACAACATGCATAATCATTTTCTATTTCTTGTTGAAAATTGATGTAAACTTAAGACTTTTATTTCTATTATATATTCACTATTACTGGATGTTCTCAAATTCTCAAATATTTTAAGGACACCAGTAGTTATTTGGTTGATGAACTGGGGAACAATACTCTTTTATTTTCAAAAAATAAATTAAGAAAAAATAGCAAGATAGCAATAAATATATTTAAGGACAGCTGTGTGTGTAAATTTGCAAGAAAAAATATAGGCATTTGATTACATTTTTTATCTTAATTATTTTTAAAAATATTTGTACTACAGGCGATATGAGCATAATAAAGTAGAAAATAGAATTTATTAAAGTCACTTCTCATTAATGCTTATATTATCATTCTTTAATTTAGGAAAATGAAAACAAATTAATAAATACAATGAAATTAGTGTGATTATGATACACTATTTTACAGTGATGTCTTAATCATAAGCAATTTATTTACATGTTGCTATTATAAAATGATATTCTTAAGATTGTTTTATGCTTCCGAAAACAAAGCCCTAAAATATTGCGCATTATATTTCGAATAAGTGTTTTATTTAGACCATCAACATACACATACACATTATAAGGACAATAAACGAACATAAGAATTTTATTTTTCAGTGTTTCTTCAGTGATATATAGATTTGTCAAAGTTTCAGTAAATTAAACAAATAGAGCCTTTCATCTAATATGAGAATAAGTGATAAACCTTTAAATTCCAGGGTCATTATCTTCATCCATCAATTGTTCTGTGGATTACATCTTGAATATAATTTGTAAGTCATAAAATCTTCCAAAATTTTAATATATAAAGAAAGTACCACAGAGAATAAAACTGCACTAATTTAAATGATCAGAATAAGACTGTATTCATATAAAAATACAAATCGATATAGCAACATCATATAAGATAATCTTTGGCTTTTACATAGTCTTTTTTGTTATGAGCAAATCAAAACATTTTGGTATATGTTTCACTTAACTTTTAAGCTATTTCTTATATATTTTTTTAGTTCCTACATACATGAATATAAAAAAATGCTTTTGTTTCTAGGAAAAGGATTTTTGAAATTTAACTTATATTTACATTTCTAACTAATAAAATGTATGAAAAATTTATGTATGCAAACGACCTCGTATTTATGTTCCCATATAAAAAAAAGATTCACGTACACGCTTAGAATCATTAACTTGTGTCATGATAGCTGTTACATTGCAATGTTCATGTTTTACACAAAAATTGTCTTTCCTTTTCCCTCCTCAATTTCTCGTCGATTTTTACGAATTACTTTATTTCGAATGCAGATAATAACCTTACCAATCACGGAAAGTATTTTTATGTTAATTAGTTGTTTAAAACGTTTTATATGTTCAAACTATTCACAAACAGATTAACTTTCTTGAATGACTTAGGTACCTTTTTTTTCCTTCTTCTCTCTATTTATTTCAATTTTTGTTTTTTTATTATTTGCAGGCCTGTTTATTATATTTTGTCATACATCTGATTACTATGCTTTTAAAAGCCAAGTGAATTTTGTAATCTGATATCCATACTATTATTTTATGTAAAAGATAAACAGCATATTTAACTGTGACCGGAATGAATTGTTGCGAAAATGGAATAATTATATAGAAATATATGGATATAGGTTCATCATGAAATAATAACAGTAAATAATACGAGCTTGTAGCTTCCGAAGAAATTTCTAATGGAAACTAAAACTCAAGATTCAATTATCTCAAAGCAGGCATTTGTGAACCAGATCTAGGAAAAGTATCGCGTGGGGAAAATTACCTCAATTGAATATCAAAATATAGTAATAATAATGGTTAATCATTACTATCTAGCCTGTCAATTAAAAACTATTAATACTGCTTTAACGGTAGCTGAAACACGTAATTGTTTGTATAATGCAAAGCATAAAGCATGGAAAACAATAGATGAAAAAAAAATAAGAAGGAAGTTCTTAATGTGTTTCACTAAATCTGCACAGAATCATATTCAGAGAAAATTGCATTTTATAAGTAAAAATTGGTGGACAGCATTGGGGTGAATATTGTGATGGCAGGATTGTGCAGAATTTCTCCTATGATATTTTCTTTGAAATTGAATTCATTTAGCAGAATTCTGCTCTTGCACAACTATATTTTAAATATCTTAAAAGCAGGAATACATTACAATTACGTTGTAGATGTGAGATGAGAATCGAAAATAAAATACCTATAAATTTTTTATTGCTAAAGCGTATGTTGAAAGGTATTTAATAGAAAATTCCTCATGTGAAATAATGTGATTTTGATTTCAATGAGATAAATCGTTATTGAAGTTGTCGATCAACAGTACTTTTTTCATGTAGTCTATCTACAATATCTTGTAACGATGATTTTTCTTTACTGTATTTGCAAGATATGTATATCACGAGTGCTTTTATAACGCTAAATAGACACTTTAATCATTGGCTGTATTCACCTATCTCAAAGAAGGAAACCCAGAAAACACTCAATTACGTATTATAACACGCGTTTGGAAATAGTATGCGAATATCCGCCGCTCGTTATTTAACACTAGCTGGATTTGAATCTGAGACTTTCACTCGGTCTACTTCGACTAACATGTTGTACTACTAGAACACGAGCCGCCCAACTTGTCTAGTGGTCAGCGTGCCTGACTGCGGATAAGGAGGTCCTGGGTTCGAATCCCGGTACGGGCATGGATGTACTTTCTCTCTCTGTCTATCCTGTCTTTGTCCTTACCTTGTATGAATGATGATGTGAATGGTTGCCTACCCTATAAACGGGTACCTATGGCATGTGTGTAGAGCAAAGTCGTACTTTCACCTTCATGGTGCTCTGATCAAACGAAAGACGCTCCCAATTGACTTAAATTCGCATAGCCAAAGGCATAGCGAGCTTGGCTTGTCCAAGTGTCATTAACAACAACAACACTAGAACACGATGGATCTTGTTAAGAATCTATGTAAGTAAAATTTTATTCTGTTCGTCCTCAGAATTTCCTCTGGAGTTGAATTGAGATGCACTGAGCAAAACTTAATCAAATTTATATCAGGATCCACTAATCTAAAATCTCTGACTAATTTAAAATGTAGGTTATTTTTAATTTCGTAATTTTGATTGCAGCTTTCGTGCTTAATTTAAAACGTAATTAATGATGGTTTTAATTCGTTATAAATTAGCTTATGTGCCATGATTCACACTGTTCTAAAACTGACCTCTTAAAAAAAGAAGACACGTGGTTCTTTCCGTCTTTTTTAAGTTATCGTCTATGCACAACCATTAGGTTTAGAGAAAAATATGTATGAAATCGAATCTTCCCTTTTTTTCATTTTCATAAAATTTGTTTTTTAATAATATTTTTCTTTTTTCGATTCTTGAAAAAAAGTATTCTCTTTGTCTACTCAGCGTACGTGTTTTCAGTTTTTCCATTACATCATCGATCGAATATGAATTGGATCGCAGATGAAGGAAACCTAACATCAAAATTAAAATAATATTTCGAAACTAAAGGAAATTTTCATCTTTTCCGCCATTCATTTCATGGTGCAAAATAGCGTTTTAAACAATGCTAAGTAAATAGTAAATATTTAAAAAAAATAGCAAATTTCGTTATTTTTCCAAATTACATTTTTTTTTACTTGAAAGCTAGGTACACCTTTTCCTCTCAGCCACAACCTGCTTGTAGCTTACATATAGTTACACTTTTATTTAATTTTATAAAGGTGAGATAATTTGTTTTTATAAAATAATAGATGAAAAACAAAGATACAATGATGTTTTTAATTATAAAAACAAATGCTTCAGTGTCTTATGGAACTGAATATTTTTTTCTCACATGGACGTGTTGTTTGTTAAGAGCAAGTAAGTTTTGTTTGTCTTTAAGAGAAAGATTTTAACACAAGCATGATGGAAAAAATATAGCGATGTTGAAAAACAGTTCTAAAATTTGCTTCTTATATTTCAAATATTTCATACAGAAGAAAATATAAATAATGCTATATGTGGAAAATCACATCATTTTAATCTTAATTTCAAGGAATTCCAAAATTAACTCTCATAATTTATTTTGTAATATACAATAATTACTAGAACATATACGGAGAAAGGGTTCGAAAATAGACGAACTTAATGTGCACAGTAATAAAATATAAATTATAACAAGTGCGTATAATCATCATTTTCCACTTCCCAAACTCTTATTTAAATCAATAATACTTATTAGAAAATGTACTTAATCAATAATACTTATTAGAAAATGTACTTACTCCCACGGAAGATTGTTTTCATTGTTTTAGGCTACGAATATTCCTCAAAAATAATCTGTTTGATCCCCTCAGCTCTCTCAATAAGCCCTTTATTCAAATTATATCTTCAGATAAACTCATTGGCCCAGCCATTATAAACCCGATCACAGGGGAGAACTTAAAACTTCTATAAATATTATATACAATGAAAGATCAATGAGTGTTTGTTGAATTAAAATACAAATAAATTATATTAGCTGACTCTGTTTTTTTCTCTATTTGTAACTCAAATGTGTTAGCTATCAAGAGTCCCAAAAGCTGGCATTATTTAGTTTAATGATAATGCCTCATCTGCGTGAATTCAGTGACACGCTCCTCAAAAGGTTAAAATAAGCAATAATTAGCAAAAAAATCTTGAATTTGCGAGTTACGAAGGATCAAATTTCTTCCCTACCAAATACATCTGAAAGATAAGTAGAACAAGGCATTGTGGTTATGTTTTAATAACCACAATGCCTTGTTCAACTTATCTTAAATATAAATGTCAGGCTGTCAAAAGAAGCTGAATTTTTGAATTTCGGGAAATGAAAAACGGGACATTTAGAATCCCAAATATAAATTGAATTTACGTATATACTTTTCTTCTGAAAGATTTAACTGTTTCACTGTTTTTGCATTATTTAAAAAATCGTCATTCTAGCAATGTTTTTTCACCATCTATTTTCTTTTCAACGAAGTTAATTCTCTTAAATGTAAATTTTTTGCTTATTGATTTCCTAAAATCATTTATTTTTGCGACTGGGAATATTTTTGAAAAAGTTACAAAGTGGCGAAAGATTGGAATTTTTAAAATTATTTGAAAGTAAACTATATAATGCTTGAGAAATATTTATTATATTATGATGCAAGATGATTTAGGTTTAATGAAAGTACTCATCAGTGTTTTTGAAAAAGTGTTTTTTGTTTTTTTATAATTTATTTAACTTTTGTTCACACACACAAATACCTTCATTTTTATTCTTTTTATACACCCATTAAGACAAAACATTCTAAGTGACAGTTTTTTTTTTTTTCAGAATTAAGTTAGTGACTGTAAATTTCACCCTGTATATATATATATATATATATATATATATATATATATATATATATATTCTCTTTTATCTTACTGATAACTTGACTAACTTAAAATAATGACTATATTGTTAAAATAGTGTATATGCCTCCCTAACTGCACCGTTTCATATATTCCATTTAATGGAATATATGAAATTATATCACCTTCATATTTTAAATTATTATATTTTATTGATAAAATGCCATGAATAATTAAATCTCTTTCTTTACGCTTATGTGTAATAGTCATTAATATCTATATGATTGAATAGATCTTTTGGTAAATTTTAGTTTCGTTTACTTTTTTTTAAACTTATAGAAATTGCAGCATAATTAGTCGGCCAAGATCGTTACAAGTATTCCCAGTATTACTAAATGAAAACATTCATGCTTTCCATTTTATATTCGAACAGTATCCTAGATATGAAGCTACTAAGCACATTTAATACACTATTATAAGCATTTACATGTTATAAATGACCTTTGAATGCCTCTGTCCTTACTGTATAGGGTATCCTGTATACATTAAGCTTGAGATCTACATTGAAGAGCCAAAACATGATCATCTCCATAAATTGACATTGGGCCCATTTTGATGTCGTGGGAGTCACTTGATCCAGTAGGAACGATATAAAATTCATTTCGAAGAGTGTGAAGCATTATTTCTGTGATTACGTATGTGTTTCATGGAAAAGTCTCCTGATTTAAATGATTATGATTGAAGGCAGTCTCAAAATAAATTGCCTCCCTAACTGCACCGTTCATCGGCTTTTCGCGAGCTGTCTTTGTGGCTTCTTGTACCAATGGCATTGAGACGTGTAACAGACACTACAATGATGGATGCTCACATCATTAGTCACTTAGGATGTCAGATGGTCCTTCTTCTTAAAATGAGATTATCGTTAGAGAATAAAAAACACCATTGACTCGTATGCTTAGAAATATTTCCAATTTTGACCCGCATTACCTTCGGTAACTGAGCCATTGTCCACAGCAGGTTTCATTTTACCTAGAAAGACAGTTTCTGACTTAATGAATCGTTAATGAGCATCTAACAACATGGCATCTGCTTTTTATCTCACCGGTATTCGTCCACTTAGCTTAGATTGCTCGCAAATGACCGACTCTAGGGAAACAGTTTCAGAGATTTTCATTCTGAATCTTTGAACTATCACTATCTATCCAGTGTCGAATTTGCATATATATATAAGCAGTCATTTCCATGATCAAGTCATTCCCATGATCCAGATGATCACAGAAATGTGTGATGCTTCGTGTTCTCCCCGTCAAATTATACACCAACTTCTCTAGATTACATCCATTGCGCGTCATCTAAGGGGGTTACAATGTCAAACGCGAATGGTGGCTATAATGTTTTGACTTTTCAGTGTAAAGTCGCCTATGTTAGATGTATTATAATGGTAATTATTTGTATGATTCATCTGCTAACAAGAATATTAACTCATTCATGATTCTACAATAGTATGAGGCATATTTTTACTATTTTTTAAACTGAAGTATGACATACATCAACATTTAATTTAACTTTTAATTATAAACCATAAAAGCAGTAGATTGATAATTGATGCCACATCTATGATAACGATTATGCTAGCAACAAAACACATTCCCAATGAACAAAGGATAGTGATGCTGTATAGTTTCAATAAAGAAAGTTATTTGTTACCCTTTAAAGCATTTGATTAAGTAAGTAATTACTTTTACAATTAAACTGCAAAATAATGGACTCAGATATAATTACTTTCTTGTAAAATCCTGCTAGTCAAGTTATTGAAGCTATGGACTTACTATCATTCCAGATCTTTGTCGAAGTATTTTAGTTGAGATTACATTAATTATATTTGATCATATATTTATGAACTTCACAGTAATCAATTTCTGCTAGAAGTTATTCATACATTTATATGTATGTTTTTGTTTTCTTTATTGTAATCAAATTGTGTAGTTATTTTGTGCGGCACTAAAATGATTACTTTTTTCAATTTTATAAATTTCCAAATGCGACAATAAGTTTATAGCTACATTATTATCATATGAATCATCAAAACAATGTGCAAAACACGACAGGAAATTTAGAAAACAAATTCATTATACTCTCTCTTTCCCCAAATGTCTTGGTTATAAATATTTTAGTTTGAACAAGGAAAAAATACTTGAGAGAGATAATTTGTCAATATAGCATGAAGTATTTTCTCCCAATCAACCATTTTTTTATTCAGTTCACTATATTTTTACGGCACTATTCTTCATGTAACCGAAATTATGTCACGCAACTTATTTGTACTTTACAGGCAAATTTTAAAATGTTGTAGTAAAAAACTTTAAAATAAGCGGGAAATGGGGAGAAAAACGTTTACATTCATATTATATGGATACTAATGGTAATGCCTAACAACAAAAATATATATAAATATATTTTTGTGCGTCATATTACATTGTTTATGACATCAAATCATAAATTTAGGGATAAAAATGTTTTATTGTATTTTATTGTTGCATAAGAAAGCGTTTATTATTGTAGAGCTTTGAATACATATAGGAGTACAGTTGCCATAAGCAACTAACTACTACATAGTTGGTAATTTTCAAATGAAAGCTTTAAATTGAGTCACACTGAGAAGTTCAAAAGTAGCAGTGAGAAAAGTAATTACAAAAAAGTATAGTTAAAATTTGTAATCATGAATAAAATTTTTCTAATCCATTTTTAAGAAATGAGTTATTCCAGTTTTAAAATTCGTATTTTTGAGAATTTTGTTTAATATTTTAAATTGACATTTTAATATAACAAACTTCATTTATCGAACATTCCCTTGTAAAACGAATTTCTAGAAATGAGGATGTTCTAATTCCTCTTTTTTTAAATAGAATGAATGTAAACTCTATTTTAATTAATAACAAACTAATGAAAGGTAAACTTTTTTTAAGGATAAACTAAAGAACCCTATGTTTTGGCATTACAATTTTTCACATAATAAGAAAGGTTTCGACCTTTCAAAGACATTGTAATTTCATTTATGTGAATATATATTTTATTTATTTACCTTATGATACGCATTTAGTATCATATTTGACCATTTTAAGAGCTCAATAAATAGACCAAAGCAATGAAAAGAGAGCTGTTTGTTTTCTCTATCTCTGTAAATCAGTATCAGCTGTTAAAAAGTCAGCTAAACAGTCTATATAAAACTATTAAAAACAGTAAAAATAAGTAAACTTGTTCCTCAATAAATTTTGTTGGAGAAAGAAGATATAAAGTTAGACAGTATAAAATATTTTATAAACATGAACATGATATTATGTATGTGTTTCAAAGTTTATATATATATATATATATATATATATATATATATATATATATATATATATATATATATATATATATATATATATATATATATATATATAACATAGCATATATCTATAATATCCATCTATAACATAGTTTTAACCCTTAACGTGATTACAAGTTTGTTAAATGTATAATAAATGACTTAGAAATTCACGGGCACCTGTGTTTTAGGACTTCAGTATAGGGGTAAAATAAGTGAACATTTATAAATTTGGGATTGTGTGTATTAAATATGTTACATTATCAAAAAGAACTCTTATTCAATTACTTTAACTTATCTTAAATTTATATTACATATATATAATAATATGAATATAATATATAATAGTATGAATAATGAATTATCATTTTTATTAGTAATTTTTGAAGGAGACGCCATGGTATTTTCTAGTTTAAAAATTTTATTTTCAGCACTGCTTTATTTATATGTACGTAGATTATATTTAGTTTCTAATATGTAGCTCGCGCGGGTTTACTTCCTTCGCTTAATTTTGGATAGTGAAGAATTAGGATTTGAAGGTGTTAACATGATGTACGATTTATTATAATGGTTATTATTTTTATCAAAAGTAAAATTTTCCCTTGAATTTAAACTCGTTATAGTGATACTCATCGCAAAATTGTTACAGCGACTTCTTTTGAGGGATAGCCTTCTTTCAGCTGTGATTTTGTGACTTCTTTGTGATTAATTGTAAATATCTTCTGGAACGTAAGCATATTTTCAAAATTTTTAATTACAGTTTCATTTTATGCGTTCTTCTCTGGTGAAATCCAATAAATAACTATATAAATTTAAATTTTTGGACATTGAACTTCGTGGAGACACCACTATGAGTTTAATTTAGTGCAGGGTTTACGGTGACGCTGCGCAACTTTTAAGTTTTTTAGGCCGATATGGTCTTGCTTCCCAAAATTTCACTGATTATACTGTACAGTTACTGCTATCATCAGGTTTTTTAAATTTATTACTTGTTTTTAAATGAGATTCGACGTTCCTGTGCTATTTTTAGTGTTTAAGCCATTTTTCTTAAATGCAGTGCTGAAGCTGTCGTGGTCTTACTTTAGGAAATGACGCTGATGGCATTGTTGTACCATTATTTATGTAACTGCTATGATGTTTTTTTTTAATAGTTGTGCGGAATTTTACCATTGTGATCTGGGTTTTTTTTTATTTATTTTGTTTATCTAAAAAATATATTGAATTAAGAAAACATTTAACATTTTTACATTTAGCACTTATGACCTGTGAACCCATGTGAAACATTTAACAAATTTAAAGGTCGGTATGAAATGGTACCAACTATTCTTCTTCTATATATATGTATGCATTTTTTATACATTTTTCCTGCTTTTCGGTACACTGAAATATTTTTTGTAAAACATTTTACTGAACGTTATGGTCTGTTCTGATTTGCGTTGTGTTTAAAACTGAAATTAAAAAATACATTGTGTGTCAGAGTTTTCACTTTGTATCAAAGTAGTTTTTTTTTCTGGAGAAGGAAAATGGATAAAACAACTATTGGAGAAGTTTTCCCTCCTTAGTTCTTCCTGTGATTTCTTTCCGATATAGCAATTCTGTCCCAATTCTTTTCTACGTACTTTGTCCCTAACTTTTCTGTTTTTTAAACAGAAAATCAAACTTGCCGCGTCAGATGCTTTTACTATTGGAATAACGAAATGGGAATAGAGGTCCATTTTTTAAACGAAATCGGGAAGTCTGCTCCATGTGTATTTGTTTTTAAATCTATTGAATATTTAACGATCTTTCCGGAATTTTCCTCTTTCCGCGAACTGAGAATCTGAAAGTAACCTTAATAAAACTGTTTTATGAAACTATAGTGCAAGCTATATTTCTAGAATATATTTTATCATTCATTTCAATTTGAATTTCATTTTACTTTTGCTGTCATTTTTTATTCAAAACTTCAATCTTCTTATATTAAGTTTCAAAAAAAGTAAGTTTTATATGCATACACATATGTGTATATTCTATCAAAGTGTACAATTATGTTTTGGTAAATTTAAAAAGTTTAATATTTAATATTTTATGCGAACAATGATTCCAAACCTAAATCATTCAATCATTCTTGTATTCTTTCCGCATTGTTTTCTGATATATATATATATATATATATATATATATATATATATATATATATATATATATATATATATATATATATATATATATATATATATATATATATATAGACTATTTTTAAGAATTATTTAGACTATTTTAGATAATAATTTGTTATTTTTTTCTTTTTTGAGATTGAAATAATTATACAATGATTAAAATGCATTTAATCGAACATTATCATCAACCAGGGTTTAATAAGACTGGCTTAGTTAATCCTTAATCTGCTTATTCCTAAACACTACTGTTGTTTTTATTTCGTAATAATCTAATTATCTGACACTGTTAAAACAGCTGTGCAATACGTAATCTTCTTTTTTGTTGTTTATAATATCTTTGAATTGATACACATGGATTTTGCTGAATGGAACTGAAGTTCAAGTATGATGTAGCAACATGTCGAAATTATTCCTTTTAAATTTCAAGATTTGATGTTTAGAAAAGCATCAATAATCAAATTAGGAGTGTTGAAATAGCATTGATACAGGATAACTAATAATATTGATTTTTTATTTTTCCTATATATGAGAAACTCTGCTACAACAACAATATAATATTCTATAGTTTAGGCCGTGGTAACCTGGTTGAGGAGGGCGTTGTTCTCGTTATCAGAAAGTAGTGAGTTGGAATCTCGATCTAACTGAAGATCCGTTGTGTTCCCTAACAGCGGCTGGAGCATGTAAATTATGTCGTGGTCACAATGTCTTCCATGTGAAATGCTACCTTTGTTGTTGGTAGGGCAAATTTGATATTCTTCTGCTTGCTCTCTGCTTTTAAATTACAGAGACCACTGTATATAGGTCCTATATTTGCGAAAGGTAAAAACCATAGCTGAACATTGGAAAAAAGTTCCTTTATACAGTGGCTTCTTGTTTTATGTAATATATGCAAAAGTGAGAGCTTAATAGTATACGGAAATATATAAATGGATATTAGATATTAATTTCTATGATATACGATAAAGATTAAGAGATTGAATTATCTTTCTAGTATCTTAATATGAAGAAAAGAGCCTTATCAATTGAAACGGAATTTGCATTTTAACTTTGAAAAAGCCTAGTATATTAACTTCTAGACAGTTTAATTTAGAGTAAATAAAGACAATGTTTTATTGACATTTTCTGAAAATGTTTGAACTTAATAAAACTCAAGCAATATATCTATAGTTATACTAGTTATAATTCTTTGTTATATATATATATACCTATAGGTATATATATATATATATATATATATATACATATATGCGTGTAAGGATGAACATATTACTCAAAGTACCTCAAAAATATATTTATTGATCGATTTAGTTTCTGTGGAATGATTTTTTCGTTGCTTTTTTGAATACAAAAAATAAAAGCTAATTCATATTGTATAAATTATATAAAAGTACGCCGCCACCAATTGTACCTGAGATGGGAGTTGAACTCATGAACGTTAAACAAAATGCCTCTCCTTAACCATTATTTACCTATTGATGCCATCAGTAGATAAATGTAATAAAATCTACCACCTAAAAAACTATACTTTCATATCACCCCACTCTTGCTTTATTTCTTTATGAATATACATATATATATATATATATCATCATCACAAAAAAGTGGCATCGGAATTATCCCCGGAAAGTGACAAAACAATATATGATTTTTGAACATACCATTTCATTAAATAATTTTGTTGGAACTCATTCCTATGTATCTTTATGTTAAACACATTGAAACTTATTTAGTTTGTGTTATCATTAAGCCTTTATATATTAAAAACAATGACACACACACACACACACACACATATATATATATATATATATATATATATATATATATATATATATATATATATATATATATATATATATATATATATATATATATATATATATATATATATATATATATATATATATATATATATATATATATATATATATATATATATATATATATATATATATATATATATATATATATATATATATATATATATATATATATATATATATATATATTCTGTTTTATGTACTTTCTGAGTATCAGCGGTTAAAAACAGTATCGAGGCCTCAAAAAAAAGTATTGTTTTTTCGAAGAAGGAAAAGAAAGTTAAAGAACTACAAACAACTACGACAAAAACAGCTGAAAAAGTTGAGACTCCGAAACGAAAGACTAGGACACACGTGCTCAGATCTCTAGGGTTATTGTGGGGGTCACGTCAGTTGCCAAGTTGAAGGACTCGGCGACTGCCTGTTTGGCGCCTCTATCGGATCAATATAGAATCGATAGAATCCTCACAGTAAAAGAAAGAACTCTGTACTGAGTATTATTTGGTGAAGCGCTTAGCCACTGATCTGCTTTTTTACTTTACTTCGGGGAAATCGCATAGAACAGACTCCAGATAGTGTCGAGGAAGTGGCAGCAAAATAACACAGAGTGAGGAGTGAGATTTAATGGATGAAAAGACAGATGCATTATTGCATGTGATTACGTGGGGATGCTTCACGCAAAAGATTTCTTTTTGCAAGAAAGTTGCACCCCTGTGGAAACTGTTCTCGAAGTTACTGCTCTCATGATTTTAGTTTTTGATGGCACGAGTTGTTAAGTTACGTATGGGATTTTAAAATTTTTAAGTCACGAAAGTGATATGTTATTGTGACGACATAGGATGTTCCATATAGTAACAAAAGACAAAGCTTATTTGTGCATATAATGATTTAAATTTTTTATATATTATTTTTCGGGAAACTTGCGTGACAGACTGGTAGATGAATTGTTTTAGAACATATATTATATATATATATATATATATATATATATATATATATATATATATATATATATATATATATATATATATATATATATATATAGCAAAAATTAAATAAACCCCATATTCATCATTGGAATCTTTGGTTTAAGATGAATGGCACTTTTATGAGGCAGAGAAAAAGTGCATACATGTTTTCAAAATTTCTTAAACTACAATTGTGTTTTTTACCACACCCAAAATACTTAATATCATAACCAGAGAATAAACTTTTAGATGGTAATAGAATCTTCAGAATGAGGAAAAGGACAATTGTAAAAATTATGTATCGGAATGAGAAAAGTATACAATTTTAAGAATATCCTCATTTTAAATTCAAAAAAATATATACAGGAAATATGGTTAAAATATAAAGCATGAGACAAAATTAAAAATATTTTAGAATTATATATGTATATATAATTAATAAAAATTATATATATATACATAATAACTTTTTCCAAATAAGAATAAATTGTTAGACCTGGAAAATGCGGATATAGTTATGCTATAGGCTTACTAACACAGGCCCTGCTATTTGCAACGATTTTACCAAGCTCCTCTTCATGCGCACGTTGTTTTAGTTGGCTTGTCGTTCAAGGGTAATGTTTTGCTCGTGAGGGCTAGTTAGATCAGAACCTTTAATTTAAAGTGGATTCCAAACGTCTTCAAACATCCATGTAAAAGGTGAAAATTCGATCCCACGAACAACAAACACACACAAATTCTCCTATTAAATTTAATGTTAAATGCTTATATATTTTAATTTAAAATACCAATGCGCTACATGATCCATTTTTCTCTGACAGGGACTTCAGAAATGGTTTAACAAATTCAATATACCACAAGGTGCTTACAAAATAACAAAATGTCACTTACTTTATTTTAAATATCATATAACTTTATTTATAATGGCAAATATATATGATTAATAAACATAAATAGGCTATAGTAGTTTTCCAACGAAGTATTTAAATGCCCTTTTGAAGGTATAAGTAAATTTATATAAATGTAAACTTCCTCAAGTGGAGGTCAATTATCAGGTTGAACTGTGCGCTACGTAGAAGAAACTAGCAATTTTAAATCCTATTTTATTAAAACAAAGCAGTCCAAAATTCGATAGTAGACTGAAAAAAAAACCCGACAGTGCATTTCATTTTAATGTAAATACATCCCTTAAAAAACTTTTTTTAATTTAAAGTCTTATGTGACATTAAATTTTCTAATTAATTATTCTTTCATAATTCAATACTTTAAAAGCTCATTCTGGTGAATAAATGTGAGGTTATGAATAAGACAGAGAGTGTGTGTGTGTTATTACATATTATATTCACATACATCATTCTCATTTAGAAATATAAATATATTTCATACTCATAATCTTCTGTTATCTAAATTATCATGGATTGAAGGTAATCTGATTACATCTCTCTCCTGGTATCATACCCCACAACAAATGGTGAGTCAATAAATGTGACGAGTGTTATTTCTCATAAACGTTCTCAATTTAGGCATTGTAACTCATGTTTAAAAATACTTCTAAAGCGTATTATTTCTAGACGAGAATTTAAATTGGTTGCACCAATTACTTTTGGTATCAGCTTATTTTATCGCAGCAATAAAATTGCCATCGTTTGTTTTGCGATGACGAAATACATTAAACTAGTCATTGTTTGTCTCTTAGTAATAAGATAGTATTTGCTATTTAGTCAATTGACATTTATTTGTTGTTAAGACTTGATCGCTATTTTATTTCGTTCTTTCATCTTTCAGATGAAGATAAATCGCTAAAAAGCTGTACATGCTATGGACTGGTGCCATGATATATGTCAGGTACTTTTAAATAAAAACTTTCTGTTAGCTTAGTTGTTTTTGTGAATTTGTTCTCTCTCTTTGAGATTGATCTTTATTGCATGGAAAATTTAAATTATGAAACATAGAAATTATTAAAATTTGAGGAAAACAATAATAAATTTCCTCAGAAAAATCAGTAGTTTTCTTGCTATTTTATTATTTTGCTTTATATTTTGTGCGTTATTTTATGCTTTTTGTTTAGTTTCTAGCCGATGGGGAAATACTGGTCAACTTTTGGTAAGATAAAAGTATTATAAAATAAATTTCTTTTGATTATACGTGGGTATTGATATTTTAAATATTTTAGTTATAAAGCAGATGGAAGAATGGTATCTTTAAATTGGTATTATTAGTAAGGAATATAAAGAGTTATACATATTTAATTCTTCATTTTATTATATGTAATTTCAATAAGGAAACTTATTTTTACTTTTGTGTTTATTTGTTGTTCCTAAAAGTCTGTATTAATCCATTTTTGTTGTTATAAAGTTAAATCAAAATTTTTTATTATTTTAAAACTAACTAAAAATTTTTAATTGTTAAATTCTGAACTAAATTCTATATATATATGTATATACATATATATAAATATATATATATATATATATATATATATATATATGTATATATATATATATATATATATATATATATATATATATATATATATATATATATATATATATATATATATATATATATATAGATAGATAGATAGATAGATAGATAGATAGATAGATACTGAAAAGGAAGAAATACATAATTCCCCGTGATACATGAAGGAAAAGTATTTCGTCCAATTTTATTCCTCATTATTTTCGTGCTAGATATAAATTTTTATAGCCAGCCTAATTATAACAGTATAATATATTTACACACGTTAAACTGCCATATTTAGGTGTTTATTAATAATAAATAAATGCCACTAAATTTGAAAGAATTTTGCACTGTACTTCTTTGAAAATATTTGAAAAACATCATTTTTTCATTGCTTTTATTTAAAACTTAATATATAGAAAACTTTTGAGCATTGTTTGACCCACTTAATTAGTAACTTTTCCCTAAGAATTTCATATTTCCCTAGCTGTATCTTCTTTTATAAACTTGTTAATCTTTATTTAATGTTACTGAATCTAATTTAAATCTTATTTAGTTTAATATTTAACTCACAGCTGTCAGTTAACATTCAATTCGTCTACTAGCATGTTACCAGAAAACAAAAAATTATGTTCTTCATTAAATAAAAGTATTCGAAATATGTATTTGACTCATGTCCAGAACAACTATTTTTTCTTTGAGTTTAATGTGGCAATCCTTTCTGGTACTAAGTTTATTTTTAATAATTTTACATATAGAAATAATATTTTCATTCACATATTTTTATGGTGGAAGAATTAAATATAATATATTACTCCATATCGTTAATACTTGTAGTATTTAGTTTGAAAGTTTTGAAACAATATGTTTTCATGTTCATTTTCTGCAATTTCTTATTAATGTAAATAGCAAATTTGTATATTAAATTACACTAAATTTTCCGGCATTAATGATTGGTGTGTAAATTGTTAATTTAAAAAATAACAACCGAGATTTTGAAAATAGGAATATAGAAGTTTTGAGTTAATTCAGATTCTCTAAAATTTTATTGAAATCAGACGTCTTAATACATTGAAATACCGTAATATTTAGTTGTATATTCTTTTATTTTGAAGACTGAAGCGCATAGTCTGGCATGGTATTAACAAAACTTTCTGAAGTAGACCTAGGGATTTTCATCCATTTCGGTTGGAGATCCTAAAAGAATCCTGTCTTTGAAGAATGCTTCTGTGTCGCGATTTTTCTTCAGGTGTGTTCCCAAAGGTATTCAGTTGTGTTGTTCTATCAATCTTCGCTATTCGCCCACACCGCGTTAGAAATTTTACATGCTTTTCAAACAAAAATATTAGTCTTTACCAGCAACTCAAATGAGAGATTTCCTGTGATATCTCTCCAATTGTTCCATCGTTTTGCAAAATTAAATCTATCATGAAACGGTTTTTCTAATTTTCTGTGTACCATTTCAATATATAAATATTATAGCTTTTCATTTAATTCCTATGTATGACTATTCGCATGGTTTTCGTTAAAAGTTTGTTTATTTTTCTGATTTTTTGCAGTATATTCTTACTGACAAAAATCAGATTCTACGTTTCAAGATTCTTATAAAATATTTTTCTGAGGATCAATAAACATTTTCAATAACATTATTCATGAAAATAATCTTTAAAAACATCATTAAAATGAATATTGCTTTTCAAAAACTTATTTTGAAATTTATTTTCCTTTATCATATATTTTTAAGGCATGGGGAAAATATTTACAATGATCAAATTTTAGCTGTGAAAAGCGTTTTCAATTTTTTTAGGTATACCAATTTCAAAATAATTAGTTTTTTGTGCATGTGTAATGTCATAAGGAATTAACTAACTATAGAATCCAAATTCATTTTCAGTTTCTTCAGAGTTTCCTTTAAATAGGATGGATTCTATTAAACTTTTTCTGCTCTCCAGAAAAAAAAACACTCAAAAACTTTTATCTTTGAATGAAAACTTTTACGAAATACAATTTCTGAGTGGTCTGATATTAATAATGAGTATAATAAGTGAGAAATTAATATGAAACTAATTATGAATTAAAATGGCATTAGCCCAGGGAATACCATAAAAATTTAACCTTTTCGATTTTTTATTGATCATGAATACAATAAAAAAATAGAAACGGTTAAAATAAAAGTTTTCACCAAATGTTAATTTCATAAATAAATATTAGATTTGTTAATATCACCTTTTTTAAATGAAAATGTTAAATTTTGTTCTTATTTTTAGTTGCAAGTTTACTTGTTACTTTCTCAGTACTAAATTAAAAGTTTGTTAATATTTGCTATTTACATTGCTTTTTGGAAAGATGATGATGTTTTAATTAGCTTTTTTTAGTTTGAGATAACTTTCCTCTTTTAAGATTTTTCCTAATTCTTTATTTTTCTCATCTTTAATAGTACATCTTAGTATAGAATTTTTACTCTACAAATAACAGTCTTCATTAGTAACTAATCAAGAGTTTTATGAAAGACGAATATTTATTAATGATTTTTCAAGATTTTACTATAGTTAATAGTTTGTTAAATAGTTTTATTAATAATTCTTAATAACAAGCATTTTTCATGTATTCATGTTTTAATAGAGCTGAAATTTAATTCAAAGTTTTCTTTTTTTTTGAATTTATATTTTAACACATAACTTCTCCATTATTGCACTATAATTGAAAAAAATTGTTTTTTACAAGCTATGATATGTATGAATAAAAGATTCAATGAATTATTCCAAATGTATTAAATTATTTCAAAGGTATGAATTTTTTTGAAATAGCACTCAAGAATTAGTAGCTTCTTCTATAAAAGAAAAAAATAATTTTGAAAGAAAATGCATGTTTATAAAAAAAAATTTTTAATTTTTAAAAACTTTAATTTTTGGATACAATTTATGCTTCAATATTTGGTTATAATTTATATTTCGATTTGTTTTTAATCATTTAAATTGAGTATTGATGTTTTCAAATTTTAATGGGTAAGGCAATTCTTAAGCAAATAAAAGATTTAACAATTAATTCATTTTTTAACTATAAAAATTACAGTTTTTTTAAAATTTGTTTTTTATATGAGAACATAAACTGAAATGAAAAGTTATCTTGTATTAAAAAATCTCATTATTGAATCACAGTGTATTCAGAATTAAAGTTTCCTTATTTATTTATATATCAATGAATAATTTTCTTATTTTATGTATGTATATTAGGAATTTGAATAATGTTACTTCGTTATATTAAATGTTAATGATACTTCATTTGGATTAATTCAATGCCCCTGAAACACGTTCATATTAATGTGACCTGTATATGTTATACTTTTATGCTTGAGGAGAAGAATATTACTTTTCTCACTTGTCAATTTCGATTCAAAATTTCGACGAACAGTTTCTGTATGAGCCAATAATCTATCTTGAGTGAAATAGCTTTGAAGAAGTCAACATTCAATCTCCACTAGTTACTCAATGTAAATATATATATATATATATATATATATATATATATATATATATATATATATATATATATATATATATATATATATATATATATATATATATATATATATATATATATATATATATATATATAGTAACATTTAAAATAAAAGCTTAAAAGCTCTTACAAGCATGAAGTCGCTTACCCCTTACCTGTGTTTTACGTGACTGATTCTCATTATAAACTGAAAAATGTCGTTTTAATTGTCTTTTGAAGTTTTTTTTTTACATCGAGTTTTGATTTAATTAGTTTTCAAAAGTTTTATGATTTATTTAATATAGCAGATATAAAGAAATCCCTTATTTTTAAAAAAGTTGTGATATCTGCAGTTAATTTTTTGTCAATTTAATTTAAATGGAATATGACCGGTTAAGTTTTAAGACATATTTTTAGTTCAAGTAAGTTAAATATTTCAAGTTCCGGGGTAAGTTTAAGAATGAATTCATAATACAATATTAAAGAAATAATTTATTGAGAAATCGCTGAATATTTTCTCAAATGCATTTGTTTCATCTGGAATTTTAATTAGGTTAAGAGCTTCGGTTTAATTTAAATATTTAAATGAGCAGTTGCTATATGAAATAATATTTGATGATATGAATCTCTTTAAGAAACTAAAATCTATATTTTTAATTTATTCAAAAATACTTTGTTTAAACTATGTCAAAATTTAGCCATTTATTTTCATATTTATTTTCTAATAATAAAAATGGGAAATGTTGCATTGCTTATATCTTTTTTATTCTTTATTGGGTTCGTTTGGATAGTATTGGCATTTCCCAATTAAGGCTCTATCGTAAGCGTTTAAACTTCATTAATCACACAAAGATCGTTTTTCCAAACTCAGCACGAAAACTGGACAAGCAACAACTAGAATTTACCACCTGCATTCGCTTGCCTTAAACAATTTACGACAGGATAGAGTAATGAATCGTGTGGCTAGATGAATCATCCTCTTTTCAAAAAGTACCGCTTTAATTGATTTTCTCGAATAAATAACGTTGTCTGGGACATTTCTTATTGAGGAGAGAATAACGGCGTTAATTGTTATGGACTCAAGACTCTTTTTGTTCCGTCTTATTAAGTTTTTTTTTTCTTTTTTGATAACGATGCAGCACTTTTTTAAGAAATCGATTTCGAACTTTGTATTGTCCATTTCAATCATTTCTCTAGAACGTTTCCCTAAAGATACATTAAGAAATATTTTATCCAAAGAAATGTTTTTTCTTTTTTACGAAAAGTTTCGAAAATAACGTTAGATCTCTGGAGGCTTGAACGAGAACTGTCATGTAGTTTTATTCTTGCAATACGATATAAAATGTCTAGTCTAAAATGAAATGGAAGAAAATATATCACTATTTAGCTCTAGTAGTATCGAGATGCTGTGATACTGTACAGTTATATCTAGCTTGCAATGTTCCATTTCTGTTGCACTGTATCCCATCATTTGAGCAGAGATGTATTTTTAAAAGAAGATAAGAGTTTTTTTGTGCTATACGATTTCGGCTGCTTTCTCAAGTTGACATTTTCAAAATCTATTTTATAGATGATGTATCTTTACTGTAGAAATCTAATAAATCGAAACTTCAGAGTTTTTTCAGATTAAATGATTTGTGAAGTTACAAAAATATTTAATGGCTTCTAATACATTTTCATAAAATGCCTGCTTGTGATGAAAGAACTATGTTTTCGAGATACATGAATAAAAATTATTCTTGTACTAAATTTACCTGAAATTTAATAAAATAATTTGAAGAACTTTATAATCAGAGTAAAAAATCTATGAGATTGTGAAGTGAAAAAAGTTTATTTAATTCTTGTGTTTCAAACTGTCACGGTAGAGATGTGATATAATTACTATAATTTTGTAATTTAAAATGAGTATTTCCTTACTGAGAATATCAAAAACAAAATTCATTGCTGTCCATCATGTCAGCTCTCTAGCAAATTGTTTAACAATGATATCTCAATATCAAAAAGAATAATTTCATTCGCAAAAATATATTTAGTACTTCGATTCAGAAAAATGTTGACATCATTTTAAATCACTTGAACATTTTTAAAAGAATTTATCACCAGAATATATATCAAAAGAATTTATCACCAAGATAAATAACGCTTTGTAAAGAGTCATTTATCCTAGTGAGAAATTCTTGTTCGTTTGTTACCCTCTTTCGGATGGGAGCTTTGAAATAATATGACTGTTGCGCCTCTATTCAAAAAGATGGTGGACAATGGTTCGACTAACTTACGGTTTTCCCGCCTACAATTACTTCTTAATTGCACTTTTAAAAGAAAAAATTTAAGATGTTATTTCTAATTTTAATATGATCGAGTGAAGAACCGTATATTGTTTGTGACATTTATCTATACATATATACATACATATATGAAAGAGCTATTATTTACATTCAAATTTTTTCAACAATAATATAAAATTCATATGAATTCATTTAAAAAATATATTGTTAATATATTTTGTATATTTGCTGATTTTTTTTTATAAAATTATTACAAATTTTTGTCTACTTTATTCGGAAAAAAAGTTTTAGCATATTTAGTTTGTGAATTTAGTAAATATCTCCATTAAGAATTTGCTCTTTTTTTTCGAAACTATCTATAAAATTTGTAAAACAATGTTAATATATAATGAGCGATATATTACGCATCATTCCATCTTCAAATTTTGTTATGGATTTTTTGTCAATTTCCAGTACCCGGTTGATTGCCTTTAAAAAAAATTTGCAAATTCAAATTAAGCATTTTGCTTTGCAGCTCCTTTTTTACATTTTAAATTTACTTTCATAATTACAAAGTTGATGCTTACAAAATTTAAATGTATTCTTTTACTTGACTTTACATTGCATTGAATGAACATAATGGTGTTGAATAACATATTATGTTAAAACTATCACTATATTTTATTAATTTATTTTAAACTAATGAAATCAATTAAATTATATAATATAGGAAAATGCTGTAAATCGCAAATTTAAGATATTTTTACTTTTAGAAGTATCCAAGCACTCTTTTTAAAAAATTTAATTTAATTATTTTTAATAATGATGTTATTTATGTAAAAACTAAATTGTTATTTTTATCAGTACATTACATATAATGGCTAATTAACTTATAGAAAACTAGCAAAACTTTTCAAACTATTAAGATTTCGAATTATCGAGAAATTGTCCATTATTTTTTCTGAATTGTGTAAAAAATCACAAAACCAACCGAAAATAATTTTAAATAGATATATTCAGAAATAAAAGTTATTTTATCTGTGTGTGTGTGATAGTTGTGTGTTTTATAAATAGCCATGAAAGACAAAAAGAAAGTTGTTTTATCTTTTATCCCTATGTTATTTGTGTAAAAAGTTAATAACTATTATTTGCTTAACTTTACTTAATTTTGAATAGTTTAATTCGTTTTTTAATTTGTGGCAGGGATCTTAATTCTATAAGGAATATTATACATGGACCGATGTAGGAAAAATTGACAGCTCTTCTAACTTATATCGGCTATTAACTTCAGAATCATCGAATTAGTTTTCTTCACTCTAAAAATTTCTTTTCTTAACTTGATATTTCGCTGAAAATTTTGCTGAATTTTCACACACCACAACAGTTGTATCAGTTAAAGCATTCTGTGAATGAATGATTCTTATATTCAAAATTTTCAGGGAAGTTAGGAAATTAAATTTCCTCTCTGGATTTTTAAATTTGAAGCAGGTATACCTAACGATGGAATAATTTGGTAAGCCAGAAGAAAAAAAAATTTTTTTCAGATTTCAGGAAAATTAATGGATAATTGCATTTTAAGTGATATAAAAATAAGCATGAGACGAAAGTTATAGTTTAATTTGTTGGAAAATATTTGGAATCATTAACAAGTCTTTCGCGAATTATCAAATTTCATTAATATTATTTCTTAATATTCCAAAAAAAGTGTTTTGAATAAAGCGAAGTTCCAAATTACCTGATTTCAAGTTAACGAGATACCGTAATTAATTTTTCAATTAAATCAAATTGCTTTAAAAGGGAGAGATTTAAAAATTAAAAAAGAAATGTTACAACTATCATAAAAATTCATTGTAAGCAAACAACAATTGCAAAAATCAAAATAAAAGTCTACTATCCATATTTGTAAATATTTACATCCGTTTTTTATTGTAAATTAAACGTAATTTTTGATTAAGTTGCATATACAATTTTATAAAAAAGGAAAAATAGTAAACCTTTAGAATTATATGGAAGTTAGATAAGCTTTTATTTTAAAAATTGTACTTCATTGACTAAGTTTTTCTATTTTATGATAGTTTTTTTAATAAAATTGAAATTGATCTTCGGTCTATCATTGTCTTGTAACATCATGTATAAAAATTTTAATATTTTAAGGCTGCGAATTCAAAAATATGCTAAAGAATATGCGTCCGGGACACATACCAGTTTAAAATGTATTGTAGTAGAATAATTTTTCAAAGTTGAAACGAGAGCACGTATATAAATTCGTGTATTCTATTTAAAATCAAATCACGTGTCTTTCGAGTCAATTGATATTGTGAAAGAAATCCTCTTGGTTCTTTAGTTTCTGGTAGCGTTTGGAAGGTAAATGCTTTGGTTACTAGTGTACAAATCCATTTACGGTGAACTTGCTTTCCAAAGATTTTCCAGGATTTATATATTCTCAAAAGCTTTGTGCCAGGTTGGATAACATGCGAAAGTGTTGCTTTCTTTCCTTTTTCAACCGTGAAAAATAATCGCTTTGACGCAGCGGGAATTTATCTGGTTTGATTGGATTTAAATATCTTGAGAGATCATTATATATGCGGGAATAAAACTGCTTACCATAAATCAGTAACGCACTTAGTCGGGTAGAATTTTCACTAGAGTGAATGTTTAGTTTCGTAAAAAGTGAATAGAGACACGAATATTTATTTTTATCTTTGTAGGAAGCAATCATTTTCTACTGCTAACTCGTTTTCAGTTTTTGCTGTAAAATGAATGAAGACAGTAACAACAGTTTTTAAATAGTTTTGCTGCTTTGATGCTAAATATTAGGAGAAACTGATTTGAATGGAAATGTGTTTTTCCTTTTGTCTAAAGGTTTAAAATATATTAGCGAAACATCACATTTGTTTCAAGAAAAGTACATTATATTGTATATGAATAGATTTTTTATTTGCTAGCTAATTATCAACTGATTAACGTGGGTCTAAAATTTAAAATGTTTACCTTAGAAAAAATCGGAAGGATAACATTTAAGGTGACAAAATACATTTTTGTTTGTAATACACAAAAAATAACACACAAAAATATTTACGAGATAATATTAAAAAAATGAAGTTATTTTGAATTATTCTACGAATGATTAATTATTTAGCTAATTTCAACTATTATAAAAATGATCAAACGTTATTTATATTGTTGCATACAAATAGCATGGGCTTTCTCCTGCTATTTAAGCAGGAGAAAGCCCATGCTATTTGCATATTTTTTTATTAATATTATTTTGAACATCATGTTCTTTTTCTTCTAACATAGCATAATATCAGCGTTGTTTCAAATATTAATGAATAGCTCAAATATATTTTGAAAAACAAACATTCGTTGCATATTTTTATTAAAAAATTGAAATTAACCGATTTGAAAAATCATAATTTTCTGGATGATCATTTATTCAATTAAATACATAAGACTTTCATTATATATCATTGCACGTGAAATCAAATCGATATACAAGTTCAGGGTATTTTTCCGAAGAAATATGGTCCTGCGTTTTGAGAAGTTTCCCAATGATGATTAATGTTTTTATAATCCTTTTAGTCGTTGATAGAGTATCTACCCAAGTTTGAAATCATGTGACATGCATATTTTTGCCTTTTAAAATATCAACAATCACAACAATCTTCCAAAATTGATTTCCTTCCTTATGTTTAGCGAAATTTACATACTCAGCTGTAAATTACCAAAAATGAAAAATGTGCTTAAAGAAAAAAAAATTATATAAACGATGTTTATGTTAAATGTGTTCTATAGAAAAATATGTAAAATGAAAAAACAAAAGTTTTCTAAAAATAATTTAAAATTCACTAAATTTTAAATCGGAGTATTGTGAAAAGTTCTAAACCTTCTCATTTTAATTTAGTGATTAATTACACTGTAGTCTGGTTATATATTACGTAATCTAGTTATATGTTACTGCATTACAATCTAGTTATATATCACGTGAACTAGACTGTGCAATGTAGTACTATTAATTACGATCTTAAATCTGAAATGCTCATTTAACTTGTGAAATTTAGATAAATATTTTATGAAATAAACTGTTCCATTGTATATGTATTCCATTAAAAATAAATCTTGCGGAACGTGTATTGCCAGTAATTATTCATAAAATGTCCACTTCCTATGAAGTATATATTGCTTTATACTTTCTATGTATAGTTATACACTGAGAATGAATTAAATTAGAGATATACATATCTAGTGGAGTGTAGCTTGCAGTTTTACTTCGAAGACTACGATGAATCGACATTCGATAAAATCTTGAACGTGGTGGGAAAATATACTTATCCACAATGCCTGTTGAATTTCCTCTACAACTCCTGAACATTAAATAAAGAATTGTCAGATTCGAATTACTCTTTTAATCAGATGTGATTGATTGGCTTGTTATCTGTATGGTCTACAAATCTGCTACAGACCTGTGAAATGCTTGCTTAGCAAATCAACGACCGTCAGGAATAATAACACAGATCATAATTTTGTTTAAAAAAATCTATACTGGAAATTATTGAAGATAAATATGTTGTTGTTGTTACAAATCCCATCCAGAATAGCGGAGATCCATGAGCCCGTGCGCTCTCAAAAAATCAAGAAAAAGAAGGGGGTCTCCAAGGAGCTCCTCCATCGAGAATTGAGTGCACTCAAGTAAGTGAAGATAAATATACAGAGCAAAATGATTGTAATATATCCTTGTATTTTATACACGTGAGATGAGTTACCATGCTTATCAACAAATTCATATCAATCAATGTGAAGAGTTTTAGACGAGAACTTCATTAAGACATATAGAAAGTCACAATCCATCGAATCATGTTGTTCACGCCGAACATAACCTTTGTCATCAGCGTGTGGCAAGATAAATCTTAATTTATCACTCAGATAATAATTTATAATATCACCATGGTCCATTGAGGATATACCAGATCTCATGCTCATCTTTGATTTTTGTTTTAAGCAATCAGTAAAGAAACCCTAAAACAGTCTCTGATTGAAACTCTAATACTCATTAGAGCCATTTTAATATTCCTTTGCGAAAATATTTGTAATTTGTGTGGTAGGATGTCTTTCTTATTGTGATGTACTCTCATTTAACTGATCGGCGGTAAGTTCCGCTGTTCTTCTTTCATAATGTGTTACGGTGCTGGTTAACTGACTCCAGCATTACTTATTTATACCGTTATCCATCTCGGTTTTCCATGATAATTATATCGAAGTTGTCTTACTGTATTTTCATTCTGTGTTTTTAACAAAACTCAAAATGTTTGTGTTTCTTCCGACATGAGATCATTCTTTATCTTCCATCAATTAAATGCGGTGAAATCTGTGTTTGGGATTATGACTAGTGCCATAAAATTCCTTATGCTGTCAAATTGTAACTCACTTCCATGGTGCTTCCTGGATCATGGATAACTCTTGATTTTGCGTAACACTATATCTGATCCTGATTCAATTGTTTTTCAGTACATAATATCATGTCACAAACCACCATCACGATCTAGTCTTGTAAGTTACTGTACACTTAGACTTTTTACATTTTTTCAAAACTATGATTTTGTACACAACGCTTCAATATGCCCATTACGAATTGAGTAAGAAGTGATAATTGATCATGCATTTTTTATCAGGTTTTCAAGTGTAATTATTTATATAAACTAATTGAAGAGAAAAGCGAAGGTATTTTTTGTGTATTTATAAAGAGACAAAAATCCCTTCTGATCTCTGTAGCAGCTAGTTTTTATTAGCAAAAAAGATAAATCTTCATCCTCATTAGATTTACTTGTTAATTACACGTTTTTGAATATTTTTATAAGTAAAGACTAAATTACATATGTTACAGTCAGATATCGCAAAACAAATAATTCTGCTTCAAGAAAAAGATTGAAATTATGTATAGCTCACATGATTTAACAATTCCGACTTAGAGCCGTGGTGGCCTGATTGGTCAGGGCGTCTTTCTCATTATCGGAAGGTAGTGAGCTTGAATCTCGGCGCCGCAACCACTGATCCGTCATATTCGCTAAAGGCGGCTGGGCAACATCAAATATTTCATGGTCACATTGTCCTCCAAGTGAAATGATACCTCTTGGAGTGGCAGGTCCAGTATTGGGTGTCTTCTTCTTGGTCCCTGCTTCAAAATCACGAAGATTCCACCCGTTTGCTTCTATGTAACTGGTAGACCCCAATTCAGGGCTTGGTACAGGGAAGTATACTGGTGCAGCAACAACAATTCCGGCCTAAACTTGTGAAGAAATTAATTTTTGTTGGATTACGTCTTTGACTTTTTCCTTGCTGTTTTGTCACTAAGATCAACAATTTTGCTAGGAATAACAATAACTAGAAAGGTTTAATTCTTACTATTTGGAATAAATAATTTAAAATTGCAACAGAGAGAAAATTATAAATAAAGTTGTTTATATAACTATTTTTAAAAATATCTTTTATTTTACTATTAAAAACAAATAGGAAAAATCGATCAAATATTAAGAAACTTAAAACTTTATCTAATCTTTTAGTACAAAAAAAACTCTTTTTTCTACTTAAAAATGTATTTCCAGTAACTCTCAAGTATTCATTCTTATAGAATTATCTGAATCGTATTTTATTTGTAATAAGCTTTTCTTTCATCTTATTGTTATTTTAATTGAATTTTCTAAGTTGGACTCGGCTATGACGTCACTGGGTGAATCTTTGGATTAGAAAATCAAGGTGAGTAACTTTATATCCTTCATTTGCATGTTTATACAATTTAAAGCTTAAAATTTCTTATAAGATTGCTTCAATTCTCTGTTTTTATTTCTCTTTATAAGTTTTTTTTATGAAGTAAACTGTTATAAATACATTAAAGAAAAATGGTTTTGAAAATTCTCAACTTTATTATATAAATGCCTTTACCTCACCTTTATTGGATTCCTCTATCGATTTTATTTACTGCTTTAGCTTCCATTTTTATTTTGTGACATTTTTCCAGAAATCGTTCAAACTCAGAAAATATTACCCAAAAAAAAATTATACATATATGCATTTTTTTAGTCAGTTTTTCGGACGAAGCTGATATTTTTAGCATTTCTTTATTTATAAACAGTGAGAAGATAATAACGGATTTTTTATTACATTAATTTGTATTTATTTTCAAAAATGGGTATATTTAAATAAATTTTAAATACCAAATTTATTGCATTTCAAGTGGTCTTTTAGAAATAAAGAGAGCATTTTATATGGTGTTAACAAAATTTTTTTGGAAAAAATAATTCCTGAATCTTCCAAATTTTGATATTTTTTATTAGCTTTCTAATCAAGCTACTGTTGAAATAAAACTTGCCAAAAAGATTTGACTGTTAATATTTTGATTCATAAAAGCATAAAAAGTAAGACTAGAAGAATATACCATGTGATAATGTGACATAAAATCAATTTTATGCCGCTAATCGGGCAGAATATTTCTCATTGACGACATCTGAATACCAAGATTAAGTTACTTTATTCTCAAAATTCCTTCATCAGTGTATATGTCTCAACTATTAAGTGCATTTATTTATAAATGTGTCATATCAACCTAGTTAAATACTTCAAAAAAGCTGACTTCTGAAAAACTGAGTTCTGAATCATAAGAGTTAATCTTTAAGAAATTATTCTTATAGTGAATTAATCCAAAATCAGCGACTTAAGGCAAAATCTAATTTGAGGAATATTGAATAGACATTTCACACAGGTAAATATTTAATTTTCTTGAAATTATAGAATAAAAAAAGAATACTGAAAGTCTCTTCTATTTTGTAAGATATGTATAAAATATATGACAGTTTTTCATAGAAAATCATTTGATTTTCTTACCAAATAAATGCAAATCATGACAAATAAATACAAAATATATTTTGCTTGAAGCAGGAGCATCGCTACGAAATTTAAATATAAATCTATTACTGAAATAGTAAGACATGTCTAAACTATTTTTCCTTCTTCTCTCAGTCTAGTTGCTGCATACATATTTTTTCAAAAATATATATAGTTCAAAACTATCCTAATCATAAAAAAAAATTTAGTTTGCTGATTATATACAAGGAATTTCATATCACGTATACCAAATTGCAGCTAGTAAAAATTTAAGTAATAAAAAGTATAAAATAGAGAGAGAGTAAGCTTTTGATATCGAGTTCGCCCGATTAAACTTTGAAGCACAAAATAAATTCCATGTAACGTGGATTGTTATAATTGATGAATATCTCTGAAAAAATATTTAGCTAACTAGTTTCAATAACGGAAATAAATATGTCTCTATGATGAAATAAATAGCTAATCGAGAATGGATGTAATGGAACATATCTCATGAATGTCATGTCAAATGACATCTCTTGTTACTATTCTCTGAAGTTGTATAGAATATTCTATAAGCAAATCATGAGCAACTGGTATCCTATGGGTTCGTTCGAGAAAGGATAAGTGCAATGCCAAATATGTATTGTACAATTCTGTCTTAAGCCATTTGATTAATGCGCTTATAACTTGAAAACTAACCATTCGACAACTGAGCACTTTAATTCCAACTAAGCAATGGAATCAGTATCCACAGAAAACTGCATATACCATTTTGATTGACTCAAATCTATACCACTATAAATATGAGAGATTAAATAATGCCTCATGTGACCAATGCCACAGCTGTCATTTATAATCAGCTTATGCAAGCTGTTATCGGATTTTCCATTCAGCACATCCTCTTGTCCAAGAGCACTGACAATTATGATATGCTAAAAATAAAGTATATTTGATTCATCGCCAACAAGTTTTGATAAACTAATTTCATATTGGGAATTCGTATGAAATACGTATTGCTTCAGTGTCATTTGTTTTTAGTGCATGATGCTGATCAAAGATCACTCGCAATAAATAGATTTATTTAATGTCTTTCTTTGATGGTTCAGTTCGGGTACTGTTAGTACAGTACTGATAATATATTTTGATGAATGATAAATAACTAAGAAAATTTTGGATTTATTGTTTCCTACTTTATCCTCAATAATTTTTATGAAATCACTAAATGCAGATGTAGTCACATAAAAAGAAGTTTCACAAGATTTATAAGGATACTATGGAAACCATTAATACTATTTTGTTTTTTTACGATACTTGATCGTTGCACTTTAATATAAAGTAGCTATTTATGTCCTCATGCTGTAACATTAAATTTTCAAAGAAATATTATTTTATTTACTATAGTGTATTACAGCGCAAAAATGTCCTCTTTGAGAAACGGTTAAATTTATCAAAATTTGCCAAGTTTTATTATGGAAATTTTGTTACGAAATATTTTGATACATTTTCTAATTAAAGAAATAAGCGAGTCTAAAAGTTAACGAGATCCATAATTGACTATATTTTGTCTTATAAAAGCAAAAGATAAAGAAAATCAAGAACTTCTTTAAAATGTAGAGTTTGTCTAACTTCACTTATCATGGAAGAAAAAGATAACATTGATGGGAACAAAGAAGAACTAATCATATAGCAACATTGAAGTTAATTAAAATAATTCTAAAGAATACTTTTGTTAGTTTAAATTACAAAATATAACATTGAGTCTTTTCAATAGTGCTGAATAAAACACGATGAAAGAATAATTAAAATGACATAGCAATTCCAAATTTTTGGAAAGTTTCGAAATTAAAATAACATTTATCAAAACTGCATAATTTTAATAGATATTGATCTAGATATATATGTACTTCCTATAACAAAATTGCACTTCTTTTACGTACATGTCTTCAGTTTATTTATTCGAAGTTTGTATTGAATAAAAGATTACAACTGCTGTCTGAAAAAATTATAAGCTCTGCCTGCTTAATTCAAGTATTAATAAAGAAATTTAATTAAAAAATTACTTTTATAATTATAGTCTATATAAAAGTACATTAAAATTGATTTTTTACTTAACAACAGCAAAAGTCCTAAGGAAACTTTAGGTAATGTTCACAAATTATTTCAAATTATAGTGATGATAGCTATTGTACTAAGGCATGCAACTATTTTTATTACATGCATCAACATATTTTTGCATTTATTTTCTATTACTTTCATAGTAATTATCAAAGTAATATTAACTAAATGTCTTTAAAAAGAAAGTTAAAAAAGAAAAAAAAGAAGTCCTTTAAAATATCCTAATCTTTTATGTAAATTCTACATTTCTTTTGCAATAATGCTTAGATATTTATAAATAGGAAATCATCGAAACTGTAAAATCTTTGTTCTAGTATTGTAGAACTAGAAAGAGAACACATCTGACGTTTGAAATTTTAAAGAGAAAATGAATTGTGGTTATTTAATCATAGCTCTCTTTGAGTATGAATGTATTACTATTTTGATAACACTTCTCACTTCATTTGGAAGCTTACAGCCAGGAAATCTGATTCTTTTTTCTATTCACTTTTCTAAGAATATCAAGTCTTTTTTAAAGAATGAAATATGATAACTCCAGTTATCCATCAAACTAATTCTGTGGAACGGACAGAGGGATAAAAAAGAGCATGCCAATTTTTGAAAAAAAAGTGGAAAAGAAGAAAGAATATCGGCTACATTTTCCTTCTCTTGTAACATTACTGATATCCCCGCCTTTTTATCTTTTTATCTAAAATTACATATAATCAGCACAAACTACAATCTAACAAGAAATGCATTCTTATTATCGTTAAAAAGTAATATCTAAAATTACTGACAATTTGCTGCTAGGAACTTTGTTTTTTAAAACTAAATGGATTCACTCTCTCAATTCTCCTAAATATTCTTACAGCTGTGTCTGTAAGAATATTTAGGAGATTTTTCAAATTTATGATGTCACAAAAAAGTCAGGTAACTAAGCCCATGCTTAAAATTTCTTAACATTATATTTATGTAATTTTTAGTAAAATTATAGCTTAATTTAAGACTTTCATAATTTATAGTCAAAAATATTTCTTTGAAACAGGTAAGATTTTCTTATATGATTAAAAATATTTTGAAACTTTTATGTGTATGTAGTTTATAATTCGATGCTTTACTTAGGTCCTAAAATAAAATATAGATCTGTTTTTTCTAAAATGTATATTTATTGAATTTATTTTATAAAACTATGATAAATAAATAATTTTTGATAAAAAATTTACTTGATAAAAAAGCTTTAAATAATTTACAAAAATGATAAATGAAGTGCGTATGTCCAAGTAAAGATGAGCAAATCAATTATAGCTCTAAGTAAAGAATTTAATGCTGTCTTTTCATCAAAAAAAATATTTTTTACCTCTTACTATTAATTTAAAATTAACGAGTTTATGTTAAATTTCCGTCATGTTTGTTTTAAATTTATTAAAAAATATTTTTGGCTTATAATTGATGGATTTTAAGATTAATATCGGTGTCAGAAGCGAAGCTCCTGAATTAATTTTCTTATAACAGCTGCTTTAAAATTCTACTTCACTGAAAGATGATTTACATGAAGGCGTTCTTCCATCAATTTTTTTCTGGAGAGGAAATAAAGTGAGATTAAAATGACTGAGTGGCGTTGATGAGAAAATATATGTAGATTTTATAATATTTTTAATTTTCCTGTTAGTGATTCCATAAATCATGTAACGCTAGTAATTATCGTTGATCATGAAAAATTCTGTTCCTATTATATTTTAGTAAATTTTTAGTGCTTAGAAATACAAGAGATTAGGTCCATAAAATTCTGAAGGTAATTTGCTATCTTAGAAAAAATAATTTGAAAAATGCGTTTCAGATAAAAAAAAAATTGGTTAAATTGTCTGTAAAATTTATAATGCTTGTAAATTTTTGCATTTAAAAAGTTAATATTGGATTTTAATTTCCAATTTGTAGTACAATTTTTTTTAATTCATCATAAAGATTACCTAACTAACTTACCTTCATTCATACCTAAAGAAATTTTATAGTTTTAAAAATTTTCCTCATTTTCATAAATGAGTACATATAAAGACCATAGAACTTCTCAACTAAACTTTAAGTCTCCTTAATTTAGTAATGTATTTATATAAAGTTTATTATTTAGTCAAAAAAAATAATTAAAGCTTCAATATTGCTAAAAAACAAAGACTTTGAAAGAAACTATTATTCTGGGACATAATTAAATTTAATATAAATTCTGTATAAATGCACAGATAACAATTGAAATTGGTGTACCAGATAAAAATGCAAATATCAGGATTTCATTTATAGTGCATTAACAGTTCAGTTAAAAGAAGACAAGATTAAATTCTCAAGAGATTTGGAGTACACCGCATGTAAAATGCAGTACACAGGACAATTACCACTGACTGCAAAAATGTCTGTAATTCACTTGCACATCAAGTCATACTCACTTGGTTAACAACAGAAGGCACTTTATTCGGTGCTTCTTAAATTATTTGTTTGAATTTTCCAACCGTAATAATTGAAGAATGGTAGCTTGCCAGATTCTCGACAACCGATGACTAAAATCTTCATTGAATGAAAGATATTGAGAATATGTTAATCAAGCTGAATATCAGACACTTCATCTGAGTTTATAACATGGGCAATAAAATCAATAAATAGGATCAGTCAAATCTGGAAATAGAGTACAATTTAATTTTGAATATGTCCCAAATGTTATTTTTGCTATTCGCAGTAATGATTATGCAAATACAGGTTACTATGGTATATCCAATAGCACACTACATTATCACAACAGTTGCTTTAACAATAGATGATAATATATGGCAATAAAAAATATAAATTTTCAGGTTTTGTTCTCATCAGTGCTTTCAGATGTGGATTCGTCCATCGTAATGTTGTTGGCAAATGTTTAATTCAACTGAAAAAGTGAAATAATATTATTAATATCATCACTTGTAATAAAATCGTATTTTTTTTTCGAATGAAAAGTTCTGGATTTTAAATCAACCATTGATGAAAATGGAAGATGTTCTGCCTTCTGCATTTACATCTGTCGGGTGGAGTGGATAGAGAGTTTACTTATTTTTCTTCCTTGTGACAAGTAAATACAGCACTCTGTCTTTCAAATGCACTTTTTCTTTCTCTGTAGACTGTGTCAATGTTCATATAACTCCCGCATTAGAACAAGTATGGTCGTTTTCTGCAAGAGAACAATTATTCTGTACCCGATTCAAATTCCTGATTTGGTTTTCTTTAAGAGGCTGTGTGAGTCCGAACTGCCGAAAAGAAAACTTGTGTTCTCTTTAGCTATTACTGCCCAGTGTCTCTAAAACCCTGCGTTGAACAACATAATCCCATCGATTTCATATTCGTATAAGAGTCCCACTCATGCGAACAGCTATATAATTGGAACGAAAACAATAATCTTTTAGGCCACTTCAAACGGTCAGATTTAAATCTCTAATAATAGGAGTGTCTCCTCATTGTAAATAGTTTACGCAAGCAAACAATATTCAAGTGCAATTAATGAATAATGAACCTACTTTGAAATCTTCCATTTTGAACACATCTATTTCTTTTTTTTTTTTTACTTTGAAGAATTTTGATAACTTTTGTACCCCATGAGGGAATATCTATCATATTGGTTTTAAATGTGTTGGACATACTCTTCACAAGTAACAACTTTATTAGTAGCATTAAAAATTACTATGTTGTGAAATATAGATTTTGTAAGTATAAATAGTAAAAATACTTCTAGTTGCATGTTTCACATTGAATGCATTTATATGAATTTTCATATTTTTTGTACTTCTTGAATGTCTGTTGTTACATAATTTGTATTTATTTTTCAGGTGTTGATTCTTACAGAAAAAGTAAATTACTGGATGATGATACAAACGCCTTTATGTAAATACAAAAGGAACTGAAGAAAAATAAAAACAGGAATTCATTGAAAATATCTGCCTGATTAAAAATGGATCTTTAGATATCCGCACAATATAGAAAAAGCTATAAAATTGCTCTTAATTATGTGGTATAAAAGTATATTCCATCATTATTCTTTTCATCAATTTCATTTAACGAAGCAAGACCTCGTGTTGGTAACCATTCGAGATATATGGGACCCAGATATTCAATCAACAATTAGCTCATTTTGTCAACAAAAAATCTCTTTCGTATAATTTGAAGAGCACTGAAAATGTATGTAAACCAGAAATTACATGATGTATTTCAAAGTGAGTTTATTATAAGAATTCTTATATTTTGGAAGTTCTTCGGAAAGTAATTATAGTTTAAATGATGAGCTTTACCTTTTTTGTGACATTCCATGTATAAATTGTGAAGAATTTAGAATATTGCTACATTTGCTTTAGTTGTTGTCAATGAGCTCTTTATAAGTCAAAACTTTGACAACAAATTTGGATGCTTGGAAAAAAAACTAACGTAAGAATATCAAGTCACATGGTTTTGTACTAAAAACATATCATCAATGGGCAAAGTAACTTCTGAATCAATTTTCTATTCAACATTACATAAAATATAAAAAAAATAAAAGAACTAAATATATATATATACTGAAACAACAAGATTTGAATAAAGTACTTAATATGTACTTAAATGAAAAAGTTAACGTCCACTCGATGGTTGATTTCATTCCTTTAAGTTTGGATTTGTATTTTTGAAGAATTATTTTGGATTATTTACGAGCTACTTAAAGACGTCACAACTTTTATCCTTTCTCTTTCAGAAGGTATGATTATTTAAAACATTTTTTTTTGTGGAAATTTCACAATTGTGGTAATAATTTAATCTTTGGTAAATCTTGATCATTTATGTATGCTGACTTAATAGAAAAAAACTTTTTATATGATTTTTATTTTATAGATTATCTTCATTGATGCTTACATTCAAATTTTATAAACATATTAGGTATAATCTTACTCGTGTTAATAAAACACTGATGCAAAATATAATTAGATGTTATTATAGTTTGGTATTATTCATGCATTATTTAAGTTTGTTAAATCAACTCTTGTATGCTGAATTCACAAGATATTGAAAAAAAAAAAGAAAAGAAACATGAAAAACATGTTTTTAGTCTTTTTAAGCCGTAATACTTTCAATCAACAGCCGAATTTTTTTAACTGGCGCCACTAAGTCAACCATCATAGTGTCTGTAACTATGGAAACTGAATTCTATCTCTTTTAGGGGCAAAAAAATGCTGTTTACCGGATTTCTCTTTGAAACGACCTTAAAAATCAAATGTTTTTGACACTCGATTAGTGTGACATTTTCTTAAAGCGCTTACGATCTTGAGAACTTTTTGGAATATAACTCAGAAAAGACTCAGTTAAATTTGTTTCTGATCTTTTTTGCGATTTAATTTTGATTTTTAAATATTTATTGAGTTCTAAGAAATAAAAGAATGGAAATTCACTTCCCGTTTGAGTGGAATTCCACTCGATGTTTAAAAGTGTAGGGCAACCAATTTAAGATGCATGTGTTTGACACATCTATTTAAGAGAGAGAGAAACAGAAATATTTAATTTCATAAGTAGTTTCAACATTAAAATTTCTCAAATAATATTAAAAACCGTACAGAGATTGAAATAGTCTTATGTTGAGCACATCCTCAATCAGCCTGTTTCATCAAGAATCGCTTACGCAAGCGGATCAATTTTACAAAAAGAAATGAAATTAGATAATCTGAATATTATATATACGGGATTTACAGGAAACTAACCGAAAAGCTTTTTAAAAAATACAGAGTTTTTACAAGAGGTGTAATACCGCGGGTTAAAATTAATTTCAAAAATATTATAGAAAAATTATACAAAATGACCTTTTGCGCTTAGAGGATTATCGCTTTGTCTAGACAAAATGATATCTTGAGTACAAATTATAGTAAAATGTAGCATAATCCAATGTGTTGCGATTTTTTCGTTTTCGCTTGTTATAAATTATAAAAACTTAGTATATTTCTTTTGTACACACTGCCACTTCAATATAAAAAGTGACGGTGTGATTTGATTAGAAACTCATGAATGTTATGAGTTAAATTTTGTAAATATTTAGCATTACTTTTCTAATTTTTTTTCATAGTATAACAAAAATTTCCTTTAAATGGTATTTTTAAAGAAATAAAACTTTTCTTTTTATTCAGACTGAATTTGTTTAGATAGAATGAGATAATTTTTACTTTTAACTGTGCATATATTCGTATAATAAGAAGGTTGGAATTTAAATTAGATTAACTGATATGTAAATGTGTATGTGGCAGAAACTCTATTTATTGCAATTTATACAACTGTAATGATTAGAATTTTATAATTATTAATCAATTTAGAGTATATTCAATTATGTTCCACATCCTGGTAGGTTTCACAAATTGGTTTTTAAATTATTATAATAATTTATATATGTTATTTTTGGTTGGAAATTAATAAATTAATTTTAATCGCACGTTTTATTAAGTTATACTAATCATTTTTCTCAGATTTAAGTTAATTTCCTTCGATTCGATTCAGTCAAACTTTCTCTGCTCTTAGGAAAAAATAGTAATTTTCAGAAATCCTTTTTTAATAAATATATAAACTAAGTCTATTTAATAATTCATATATTTTTAAAGTAATTATTTATTTAGTTAGCATTGTAACTAATTTCAAAAAATTAATATTTTTATATGAAATGTATGTATTTAATGGTTTTGAGACATGATTTTATTATATTTTATTAAATTCAGCTGTCAAAACTAACCACTTCACTATAAAATAGGAGAAAAGCTGTACGTAATAAAAAATAATCCAAAATAAATAAATGAAATTTCATTTATCGAATTCAGTTATTTAATATATTAGAAAAAACTTCCGTGGTATTTCGTAAAAGTTAGAATGGTGTTAATTAAGACTGTTGATGAAAAAATGTTTCATTAAAGAAAAAAAAAATAACAAAAATTAACTGAATTTTGAACCGCCCTTTTGAGTGAGTCGCGCCATCGTTTTATTATGATTTAAAAGCACATTAACAGTCTTTTTTGCGCTTCATTAAGGCTAAAATCTCTTTTCCATCTTTAACTCCGACAATGCCTTTAAGAATTTTATTGAACATGCCAAAAATAAATGACCCTGATATTTAATCAGCGCAATCATTGTCGCTCTTCTTTATGGGGGATCTGTCACTTTCTTTTATCAGATAAACGAGTCTCTAAATATGAGAAGAGGAGAGAGCATCCTACTCGCCCCAAACTCATTATATTTTGTTTGCAAGGAACCCACAGAGAGGATTATAAATATAATACAGGCCATTACTCATTAAGTTTGATGATGCGTGCAAAAAGCGTATGATTTGAAAGGAAAGAGCTAACACGATTACTTCATTTTATCAGAGTGTTTTCTGCGTTTCTCTTCCACTTCTTTCTTGTCATTCTTTATATATATATATATATATATATATATATATATATATATATATATATATATATATATATATATATATATATATATATATATATATAATAAAATTTTTAAGCCGTGAGCTAAACTATAAGCTTGTTCCATTTACCTAAATTAATATAAAAATAAAATCTTATGCAATATTGAAAACCTCACCAATCCATCTCAAAATTAAATTACTCTGACATCAATTATATCAAACTTCAAATCATTTTAGTTGTTGTTGTTGTTGTCGTGCCAGCTAGGCTGGCAATATGGGGTGCGCTGCTCCACTTTTTCAACTGAACCATATTTTGGTGTGGAGTCCGACTTCTTCAGTACACACATGGTATAGGGACCCGTTTATAGGGTAGGCAACCATTCACATATCATTCATACAAGGAAAGGACAAAGACAGGATAGATAGAGAGAGAAAGTACATCCATGCCCGAACCGGGATTCGAACCCAGGACCTTCCTATCCGTAGTCAGGGACTCTGACCTCTAGACAGGGTGGGCGGCAAATCATTTTAGTGATAAAACATAGTTCAGCTTTTCTTCATAGTATAATTATTTATAAATATTTGTTAATTTACATAAAGCAATGATGTAAAATGTGTTATTGAATTTCATTGTCCTATTAAACTGTTTTGATAAATTGTATGCAATGAAAGTAAAAATAAGGATGATTACTTTTGAAGTAGAGTTTGTATTTTAAAACGCCAATTATTTGATTAGTAAAAGATTATATTACTAGAGTGTTTTGTAGACATTAAATTTAATTATTTATACTTCGGGTGTTATGTATATTGCGAAGTAGTTTTTTTACCTTATAAATTTTGTAATAAAATTCAAAATAGGGAATTATTCAAAATCAAAATTAGTAAATTATAAATTAGGAGCCAAGGTTTTTTCAGCCTTTTCTCTTGTTGGCATCCATTGTATTTTGCAAAAACAAATTATCTTTCCTTTGTGTGTAAGATAATTATAATATTATCGGTTCAGTGAATTTGTTTAATTCAACTTTTGGTGTGGTATTTTTTACTGAAATACTTTAAAGAAATATTTTTTCTGAAAAAATTATTAATTTAAAGTATTATAAAACAAGTTTTATTTCTTTTATAATAGTTTTACTTATGATAAAATTTATTTATAAGCAAATTTTCATTTATAAAAATTTTATATAAACATTTTTTTCCCTTTTTCATTTCACTTTTTGATTTTGTAATTAAATTCAAAAACTTTATTTCTTAAATGTAATGGTAAATAACATCTTAATTACTGGAAAAGCGAACTACCATTTGACAACGTAAAATTCTTCTAAATAACACTTATTCAATTCTATTCGATTCCGCATTTAAAATGCGCAAATATAGCAAACTATAAGTACATTACTAAGTACATTTTCATAACTATATATTTTTAATTTATAACGAAAATCCATCAGACATCCGAAAACTAAAATCAGAACTGAAGGTTTTTTTAATTTAATTAAAAAAATATCTTCCATTTTAAGCTACCTCCTCGTAAATCCTCGTAAATTTGACCACATTTAATTTCTCTCTGTAGGGATAAATAATTTGTTAGTTTCGATCCTCGAAATTCCAACTCAACTAGTGAGATATTGAAGCTACATTATGTTTGAAATAATTTTAATATCACAGATATGAGATATGGATCAATATCACATGGCTTGAGAATGATACCTATATTAAATATATTAGTCTATATATGTAATATATGTCTCCGATGTCTGTAATATCTTTACTATTTATTTTTACTCTTGCGCGGCGTAGTAAAGATACTATTATACATATTGTAGAAGTTCGTAAATACGATATCATGCGATCATCAGGTATTAAGATACTACTGAAATGTCACTTCGTAAAATTGAATTATATTTTAATTTTTTAAATTACCTTGTATGTAAGCATTTATTCATATATATATATATATATATATATATATATATATATATATATATATATATATATGTATATATATATATATATATATATATATATATATATATATATATATATATATATATATATATATATATATATATATATGTATGTATATGTATGTATGTATATATATGTATGTATGTATATATATATATATATATATATATATATATATATATATATATATATATATATATATATATATATATATATATATATATATAATATATATATATATATATATATATATATATATATATATATTAATATATATATATATACTCTGACTTTATTAAACTTATATGAATAAATAACTAAATTCTTAAAATCTTTATTCCTTAAAAAAATAATGATAACTATCTACTTTCTTATTTAATTTCAGAAGTCCTTTTTTTCTAAAGCTATTGCTTAATTTTTTTATGAACACTTGTGAAAGAATTTATTAATTGAAGACAGGGTTCTAAGAAACATCTCAATGGCAAATACAAATCACAAATGTCTTATTTTTAATTAAGAGGATGATATTTACCACAAAAGACAAACACTGCATTTCAAGTTCATTCACAGCAAAAGTCAGTCTTCCATTTAAATTTAATTGTTTTCCTTTTTATATGTTACGACATATTCTATTAAGACACTGGCATTTACGTGTGTCAAAAATTAAAATATTTTGAAACTAAATTCTTTTATTTTTTAACTGTCTCTAAAATTCAGTAAAGAATATAATTACGTATGTACGATTAAAAAAAAGTGCATGAAAAAAAGAATGTTCTTTCAAATGTTTTCCAACAATAGTTTGGAATTTCTTTAAATGAATGTCCTTTTAGGATAGTAACTATATTTAGAAGTTTTTGTTGTATTATTCTGTAAATTTGTATGTTTTTTTACGTTTCTCAATTGAGTTAATAAGGCATGTTTGAAGTTCGAATTACATATATTTTCCAAAAAAATTTGATTTAATTATTCTAAATGCTCTATTTATGTTTGCAGTTTTTGAATTAAATTTGTCCCACAGTATTACATTAACTTTGTTGATGTTATTTTTATACTACTGACTAAAAGAATTTTTTTAAAATTTCATTAAACTGCTTAAAGCTGTGCATAATCATATTTGCCGTCGATTTGTCTCTGAGCTTTAACTCATCGGCCTTCAAATGCGTTTATTTAAGCGTTACCATGATTATCTCGTAGACAGTAAACGCAAATCTGAATGTCTGAATTTTGACTACTTTAATTTATTGAATCCATATTAAAGTATTTTTAATTTATTTCTATTATCAAGTATATAAAAGTATTTAAGTATTTTAATTAGACAAAATTTACTATTGTTACAAATAATTTAGAAAATAAAACCTTAAAATAAAAAATAAATTGGATTAAAGGAATTATTTAAAACTAATTGCAAATTGCTTCCAAATCAATTCCCATGTACGAAATTTTTTTTTGATTAAAAGATCAAAAAACTATTTTTGATATACACTGCCCGACATTAAAAATGGAACACCAGGAAGCAGTTGCCAGAAAGTGACGAAACTCGACAAACAGAGAGAGACAGCAAAGAACAATAAGTGATCTGTATTTCGAAATGATATACATAATACAGAGCGAGAACAGGGTCGAGTCAGTAGGTTGTAGGACCACCGTGGACGGCGATACACAGAGCAACACGTCTAGGCATATAGTCAATGACAGTATTCAGGTGGTGTCCTGAGGAATGGCTTTCCATTCGCTGTCAACCATCTGCCAAAAAGTGTTTCCTGAAGGAGGCTGTGGCAGGGTCTGCAAATGGCGTGCAATCATACTCCAAACGTGTTCGATTGGTGCGAGATATGGCGAGCACGGTGGCCAGAGAAGCAGCTTTGCACCTTACAGAGCATGTTGGCTGAGGTGAGCAATGTGTGGTCGGGCGTTATTCTATTGATAAAGGACATTCTTCTGAATGTAGGGGAGTGTCACCGGTCGCAGCACATCATCTACGTAACACTGAGCTATCATAGTGTCTTGAATACGAACCAGAGATGACCTGAAATCGTACGTAATGGTGGCCCCTAACTATGATGCTGGGTTGTCACAAGGTGAGGCGTTCCACAATTGCTGCAGGATTGGACCTGTCTCCACGTGGACACCACACTCGTACGCTATTTGATATCCTATTTGGTAAATTACAAACATAAAAAGAGGAAAACTCATACAGTTCAACGTAAATAAGACGGAATTCCATCTTTAATAGTTATGTGGATTTTCCGTACACTTACTATATCAAAGGTCAGAAAATGAAAAATTCAATATTTCGCTTTTCACTGTGTTCAATCATGAAATCTGTGCCTGTTAAGTACCTTTTTACTACATGAGATTAATTATCCCTAGAATTAAATTAGGATTTATCGTACGATCAATCTCATGCCGTTCCTAACACTGTATTTCATGGATTTTTAAAATAAACATGGCAGATCATCTCTTCTGGTTGTTTTTCGATAAAGATAGAAGAAAAGACTGCAAAATATTAATGCACTGTAATTTTCATCGATCGTAATAAGCACTTAACGCAAGCAACAGAAAAAAAAACGTTTATTTTACTTTCAATAGTCTTTGATTTGAGAGATACATATTGTATGTTGTTTGGTTTAGTAAATATATTTTGATAAATATTTCTTATGATCGACAAATAATGTCTTATGTTTTCTTAAAGTTTTTGTAATATTGGATAAAGATTTCATATAAAAAAATGGTATTTCGTATTGCGAAAGAATGTCACAGGATTTTTTGCGAAAAGTTGAGATCATATAATGTTGAGTACGACCCCAACTTTAATTCCTATCGAGGCTTAAAGCACTACCTGGACTACTAAGTTAAAAATGTCTCATGTTTCATTGATCAAAAACCCATTTACACCGTTTTTGTTGAAAATGTTCTAGAATTTCAGTTGATGTTATATATTTCCATTACAGAACGTAAAGCCTGCATTTGCATTAGAGATGTCTTTTCAAAGTTCAAAAATTATAATTTTCTGTGTACATTTTTCAATGATAAATTTCTCCTTTATTGGGAATTTATTTACTTTTTTGAATAGAAAGGATAATCAAGTATTTTTATTAATTTTAACTACTCATTTCTTATTGCAATTTGAGTACTGAATAATGTTTTTTAGATCTATTTTTGAAAGGTATTTATGTAAAACTTTAACATAAAATTTCAATGGACTTTGAGTTAATTATACAGGCGCTATTAATCGTATCGAAATTGCATCTCCAAGAAGCAAAAAGATTTTGAAGTTGTTCAAAATTTGTTGAACAGTAGATGCAGCTATGATACGTAAAGGATAAGGTTTGCTTGCACCAATAAGGAACACACACACACACACACACACACACATATATATATATATATATATATATATATATATATATATATATATATATATATATATATATATATATATATATATATATATAAAGAAAGAGCTTAAATGGTATAAAAAACATGTGGGGTTTATTTTTTGTTTGCCTCTATGTAATTTAAAAATCAAATTGAATCTTGTTTAATTATGTGTCTCTCAGATTCATAGTGAATATTTGTTCGATGTTGCGAATCTGGTTGACTATCATTATAAATTTTGGAGACAATAAGAAGTAGTTAGTACCAAACACCTGCCAAATATCATTAGAAGAATGGCAGGTAATATAAGTCTTACTGTATTGAATCTTGAATTTGATAAAAACATACCAAACGCAGGAGGTTTAACAAAAACAACAGAAATCATTAAAAGATATCATTTTCGACTAGGAACTAGATATCCAACTACAGGTGTTCAATTAACCACAAATCCTTACTCTAAGAATAGAGCATGGCGTGCAGCAAGTGGCATTGGAGGCTACAGTGGAGAACTATCCCCTTTCCATCACGAGTTCCATTTCCGTCTCAGACATTCAGATAATCAGAAATTGATCTAAAAACGTTATGGACAACACAATCAACAAATCTTCACGAAAAAATATCTTGAGTAATGGTAAAAAGTAGTATCATTTATAATAACAGTCCCTTTTAATCTTTATTATTGACCTTGACAGCTGAATATTTTGTGATATGTTCTTGCAACAAATTTACGGCCATTCCTTAAAGATGCCCCGGAAAACGTTTTTCAGCAAGGCAATACTACGCTGTATGTTTCTTGTCATAATATGAAGTAGAATAGGGCGTAGAATTGACATTCCGCTAATGTTTGCCTTACCATTTGTGTTTGTTTTTTCCATTGAATACATTTCTGCCCTTATTGGTTGATAACGACAAAAGACTGTAACAGCTAGATGATTTATGTAATCTAGTGTTTCCTACATGGTAGAACATTTATTATACGGTCATTATTAGTACCCATTCAGATACCATTCCAAGATAGGAGCTTGTGTCTATTTCATTATTGTCTATAAAGAATAAATTAATCTTTATTTGAACATTTTGTTTCTTTGTTTCGATTATTTGAATATGAACAATTTACCAAATTCATATTTATGCAATTTTTTCTTTTTCCAATTCTGAGCAATATATGTGTGTGTATTTAGATATTCGTATGAGATGTCAGCATGTATTAAGAAGTACGCTGAATGAAAAGGGAACAAAACTAATACATTTTTAAATTAAGAAGTTGTACAACTTTTATAATTACTATTTGATTGTTAATATTTCCTAGTTTTAATCTTTTTATAGTTTAAATTAGTTTGGAAAATAAAACAAAAAATAATTAAGTTAGTTTAGAAAATTATTCTTAAAGTTTTGCTAAATTAAAAAAAATCTTTACTCTCTATTACTGAGCAATAGAAAGATAGTTATTGTATATAATCAATAATTTAAACATCACTGTCATATGAAAAGGGTAAGGTTAACATTAATATTATAAATTGGACAAAAACAAATATCACAATTTTGGAGATTTACCTCTTTATAATTTAAATAAATAAAAAGAGGCATATTTTATTTTAAAACTATAATTAATACATATTCAATAATATTTCCATCTATCATTAAATTTATTAAAACTTGTTTCTCCAGTATTCCTAGTAGTCAAATAATACCTGTCATAAGATAAAGAAACATTAAATAAAATTACAAATTTCGTAAATATAAAAAGTTAATAAGGACAGTTATTAATGTTGACTTATATATACTTTAAGTGTATAAATATGAACTTTATATTGCATGCTTCTTAACCTAAATGATTTAAATATTAATTAGTGAATTCTTAGTGTTTAGCAAAATGATGTAGATTTATAAAGCAAATGCGAAAGTATATTATAATAAATAAATTTTAACCGAGTTGTGTGTGATTTAGAAAGGTAGTTTTTAAAAGCGTATGATTAAAAATTATGTTTTTATTAAATTTCAATAATTAACAATTTTGATATATTTTTTCGCTTTTATCAAGTTAAACATTAATATTGCATGGTCATAATCTCAACATTTGTATCGAAATGACTATTGGCACTTAAACAATGCAATTTTGAGATTGCTGTTTGTTAAAACCACAGCGGAGATGTGTCATATTCACGACTGAACCAAAAACCCAAAATTCTTTTTCATCAATTTTATGCAACTCCTTCTATTATATATAATAACAAAATTAAACATTATTTTTTTGTATTTCTAGATTATAAGAAAATATTATTGTATAAAAAATATCGTGCATTTTTCACAAGTTTATGTAGAAATACAAGATTATCTAACTTTCACACACACATGTCTTCCTATAATATCAATACCCCAAGAAGAAACAGTCTCGACATTAAATTATCTTAAGCTGTTTTGTACATAGATTATGACTTCATACCTTAATAAATCGGAAGTCACGTCTGAAGTTCAAAAAACAATTTTGTACTTGAAACTGAAGTTCAACTATCTGAAGCCTTTGAAATGTATTAGTCCTCCATTTTAGTAGAATAAATCTTTCCATCCGCGGAATTATCTCAACCAGAAGATAACTCAGAGAGTGTGAAATAGCACTTGGGCATCTCTCTCAATCACTTACACACCGCTGTTGTCGCGATTTACAAAGAAGCGATGATTTTCTTTTGAATGCTGCCGCCGATGAGAAAAAGTTTCTAAACAACTATATATTTCTCGTCACTTCCTTAACATGCATTTTCTGTTTGAGTGCTCTTATCTCGAAGCTGCGTTGAAATCTTGAAGTTTTGTTGAAATGATGTGTACTTCCGCTCTAAAACAGATCTCCATATTTGAGAAGAAAGGCTGAAAATAAGTTAGGGGAAAATTTTATTGTTGCTGTTTCAAAATATCGGAATTTTTTTTTCTCTAAACAATGTTTAGAATTTTTGTTAACATCTTTTTGTGAGTTTTATAAATAAAGGCAATTTGAACTGCAACAATTCTTCCATGAAAAATTCATCCTGAAATTTGTTCCGTTTTCTGTATCAAATTGTTTTGTTGTAAAGAATTTCCAAAGTTTATTCACGAAATTTGACTTGCCTATATATATATATATATATATATATATATATATATATATATATATATATATATATATATATATATATATATATGAGAGAGAGAGAGAAGCATTTTTACTTCCTTATGTATGTGCGAAAATATTTTTAATATATTTATGTATAAAATATAAAACACATTGCAAGAGAGAAGCGACCATTATTTAAATATTTTCTATCTTATCTGAAAACGCAAAACATAAATATTAAAAAGATTTGTTTCGAATTTATAAATGTTCTCTTTCATTTAAATAATTTGATGAGAAAGAATTGTATTATATAATTTCACTTATGAATGTTCATTCGATTTCATAAATTTGCTAGAATTCGAATTTTTCATACTTGAATATCATAAATGTTAGTTTCAATTGCTTGGGAGCATTCTATACTCTAAAATATTTTGCTTTTATTATGCTGTTTACTCTTACTTACAGTTATGATGATTATAGTTCAGATTGATTATGAAATTTTAAATTTTTTATAAACTGCATCATTATCAAATAACTCCTGAAAACAAACACTATTAGAAATTCGTAAGAAGTTGAAAGCTATCATGATTATTTATTTTCACAACATGAAAAACAGCTATAGATATGAAAACCAAAAATTGCAACACCTATCTCCCGTTGTTAATAGCGCCTGGGATTGAACTTGGAGCTTCCATCCTGAAGAGCGCAGTGGTCCACCATGTGAGCCTGATATTTAAGTATTTTTTCTAGCACTGCGTAGCCGTCGTCTCGAAGATTATAAAAAGTAATTTAAGCATCCACCGTATATTGTGAGAAAACCAGGAAAACTTACAAGCACACACCCAACAAAGGTACATAATGGAAGCAAAAACACAATATCCATCTTCTGTTCTTCAACGATGGTTGGGTAATGTATCAGTTTAGACACAGCATAGTAGACAATTTGTTATTTATTGGTTAAGTGGATATTTAAGGAAGCCTTATAACAGCGGGAAACTGTTATAAGGCTTCTTTAATCATCCACTATCTGTCTTCTGGGAGGACTTTTCAAAGATAGCGGGCCGTATTGCAAGGGATGAAACCCGGAAAACTCCCAAGTACCTACATTTAAAAATTTGTATACAGAAAGTAGAAGCACATGTTCCATCTCCTTTTATCCAACAGTGGCTAGGCTAGAAGAACTCACGACCTTTTGATCTGAAGAGCTCTGTCCTATCAGTATAAATTACAATAAGCACAATATATCAGTTTTGACTCAGCGTGGTTGTTTCTGACTGCTTAAGACTGTGTAAAATATTTTAACCTCCACCGTATCAGTTGCATTCCGAGAAATCGTATCATTGATAGTGGATTGTATTCACGTATCGCAAGGGAGGAAACCCAGAAAACTCTCAAGCAGTAATTCCCACAGATGTGCATAAAGAAGCCGAATATCAATCTCCTGTTGTTCAACAATAGCAAGAATCATACCTAGAACTTTTCACTTCGAAGAGTGCTGTCCTACCATTAGGCTACAATAAGCCCCAATGTATCAGTTTTGACACCACATTGTAGGTAGCGGAAGGCTGTTGTGTTATATCCATGTAAACTGCATTCCTAGGGGACTTTTAATTGAGAGTGGTCCATATTCACGCATCGCAAGGGAGAAAGCCGGAAAACTCCCAAGCTATAGCTTTGAAGAACCTACTCTTACATGCAGAAGGCAGCGCAACATCCATCCACCATTGTACAACAATAACTGGAATTGAATCCCAGACCTTATGCTCTGAAGAGCATTGTCCCACCACTATTCCATTCTGAGCCCCAATATATCAGTTTGCAATTATTTCACATTAGAGCTCTTATATGTTCGAAACTGTATGATATAATTTTGAACTCAGTTGATTGTGAGTATTTCGTAGTTTGCTGTTTTCTTACTATGGATATTTGGTTTTTCAATACTATTTCTCCCTACTTTTTATTGATAATTTTTATTGTTTATTATTTTTGATACATGTATGACTCATAAATTGGTCGAAGTTTACGTTAAAAGTTTTCTATTTATGTGTAGCTACTGGGAAAATATCAGAATGTATTTAGTCTCTGTATAATGAGTAAAACTCTTCATTATTTAACAAAACTTGAAGGCAATGTGGCTCTTAAATTGTTAATTCTCAAATTCCTTCTATTTCAATTATGAATGGCTCAAAAGCGTTTCAAGAGAACATATTCTATTCGTTACAGAGTAAAATAATATTAAAAAATATCCTAAAAGTATATCATTATAAAATGATTATCCTCACAAGTTGTTTCTTATAAACAGTATCTATCTACTTACAAACTGATGCTTATAACTAATTATTCATAAAATAAGAGCTTTGAAGTTCTGTATGATGCGACTTACATGAATTCCTTCAATTATACAGAACTAATAAACGAGGGTGGATATACCAGTTCCATTAATAACGCTTATTTATAATTGAATAAAGTGTTTACAAGTTTATAAGTTTGTAATTTATCTTTTGCAATTGCGTATAATTGATTAAAGCTGCTATTACTAGCCCATAAGATCAAAGGATTAAGAGTAGGCACCAATTTCCTGAATGAGATATTTTGACGAATTAAAGAGAGATTCAATCATAACTTCCAGAGAAAACATTAGTCGTTATGCTGATCACAGATCTTGTTGACAGGACTCCAGGAAACGAAGACGAAATGCTCGTCTGAGGGCAATATTGTTTCAATCGATCAGTCAAACGGTTTCCTCGAGCGCTCATTAATATTTGGTGTTTTGGCAAATTATTTACAAATGCTTGGCAAACGCTAATTTCCATCCTCTTAATAATATTCAGCTCTTGGTATAGATACTGTGTGACTACTGGGATATATTATATAAATGCGAATTCTGAATATTTCTGGCTAGTTTTATGCCATTTTATTGCATTTTAATAGTCAAGTAAATTCTTGGTGCGAATAATTATAAAATCTGTACCTAAAATGGTTGGTATTGTTGGTTACTATTTCAGGCATTGCAACGAAATCTTTTCAGTATCAGTTTTATCTCTATTTTATTCTGAAATGTTTATAAAACAGTGAATTCGTAAAATGCATATTAAATTCTATTGCACTGTATGTAATATAAAATAAGTCCAAATAGCTATTATAACAAGCTATTGCTTCAACTTTATTTGCAACGTCTATGTGTTGAACAAGTATTTATTCTTCCTTCTCTTGTTAATATATCTCTCTTCTTTGTATATCCAAGAGAATTTACCTTCTCTTGGATATACAAAGATTAATAATATTATTATTATCTCAGTTACTTAATATAGATATAGTCAACTCCTTACATGAAAAATATAATCGGTTTTCATGAATATCTCTTTGTTCTTACATTGAATTGTGCTTATGATATAGGAAAATGTAAATTTCGTGTAACAATTGAAACTTTTATTTCGCCATGAAATATCTACTTATTTTCTTACTTTATACATTCTTTTAAGTTGCAAAGAAAATTTTTTTGTGAAGTATGTGAATTCTTCCAACATAAATTTATTATTCTTTGTATTTCGAAGCAGTGTTATCAAATATAGAACTGCAGTCTGTATTAATTACTCTTTGCGTTTCGTAAACATTTAAGCGTAGAATTTCACAACGCTTTTCTCTCGTGAAAGAAATCTCATTAATTTAATATAATATTATCACAAATTGTAATTGTAAAATTTAATTTATCACTGTTCTATGCAATACAAAAAAGTAATTTTAGTTTATGATTCTTAAAATATAATATGTTATATTTGATATTTCATTAGGGATGCAATATTATGATACTAAAAACAAACAAAAAACTAAGTCGAATAATATTTATGAAACTTTCTAATTTAAGGGATATCAACAAACAAAATCATACAAGCATTCATAATAGGACTTGTATTACCTTCCAAACATTAATATTTAGGGCATAACTGTTAATTGTTATAGATATAACCATTAATGACCATTAAACCAAAGACTACTGAGTATAAAAAACCACTCAAAATCCGATTTGGATGCATCATATATTAAGAGTACCTCAATGAAGTACTTGCTTTTAATACACATATTGTATACAGTTTTTCAGATTTGAAGTACAATGTATAATATTTCCGCAGAAGTCTGTGATTTCAAGTATATATAGAAAAATAAATAAACTACGAGAAATTCTTTACCGCCAAATCTTTACCTGAATGCCTCTCAAGTCTGGGAAGGCACCTCAACTGAAGTATCTTATCTTATAGCTTCAGTACTTTCGAAGAATCAATAGTATCCTATTTCTAAGTAAATCTGAACAGGTGAAGTAGAAGAAACGCTTCAAAATGAAGAGAGTGGTTCTCATATCGATCTACTTCAAAACAAATAACGTTTACCGGCACTTTTTTTATAACATTGGTCCATGTGTGTAAGTGGAGAATTTTATTCAATTTTGTTCTGAAGGATTTTGTTTCATATGTAGTCTGCCAGGTTACTTCATAAATTGTATATATACATATATATAAAACTTTTCAAATACTGGATAAGTGTATTGGACTTTTGAAAAATTATTTTTCCCTTTCTTACTTTTAAAATTCCAAAAATTTTTCATAAAGGCAGGGAGTGTTTTTCACTATTTTGCTTCCCTAAATGTGAATGCTTTTCTTTATGGGTTAAAATGTTTTAACATGGTTGTGTATATACACCAAGTGTTATTCAGATATACTACGTTCTGAGCAAGGAGTAATTTAATCAAATACTAAAATTTATATATTCTAGTTTCTAAATTAAATACATACGACATGTATTAAAAATATAGGATTTCTCAGCTTTGCAAAATTATTGAATTACGCTACAAATTTATGTATGATAGGACTTGTAACATATTTTTATAATAATTTCGAATAAATTTGCTAAAAAAAATTATAAAATTTGTTTTTGCAAATTTATTATCTAAAATATTCATAAATGACTTCAAAGTGTAAACCAGATGAATAAAAATGTTATTCATGAATTATAAACCTGCAGATATGTGACTGGTTTCTTGAAAAAAAAATATCGATCTTATAAGCTGCTACCATCTGCCATACATTTGTATGAAATAAGGAGTGAGTTTATACGGATAATGCTTCAATTATTTAGCAGGAACATTCCCCATATAGGAAATGTGAAATATAAAATTATTGTAAAATGTTATACTAGCTATTTCTATCAACTAGTTGACCTGGGATTAAGTCAAACTATATCGGCAATACAATGTTTCAATGCAATGTTTGTGTGCTATTCGACCGAATCAGTAGGCCAAATTCCTCAAATTGAGAACTATAAATTTCTAATAGAGCTCAAAGTCATTGAAGCTTTTGTTCAGAGCACAGTTGGTAGTGCTTTTTTCCGTAAAATAAGATATTTTACGTACAAAGATATTTATCTATTGTACTCTGTACAAAGATATTTATCTATTGTACACTGTGACAGAAAGAACATCATTTTTGCAATGTCAATGTTATTAACGGTTATATTTCTATAACAAGAAATGTGTTCATTTTGCTTAAAATTTTGTTCAGTTTTGAATTTAATAATTTGTTTTTTTTATTCTTTTGGTGTGTCTTTTTTATATAGTTGGAAAAATTATTAAACTTTGTTAAATTAACGTTACTAGGGTTTTATTAATAACTTTTATTTTTATATTTATTTAGCCCTGAACGAATTGAATTTAATATAGTTGTGAAATTTTAAACTAACTTAATTGCTACATATAATTCTGGACTTTAACTTATAGTTCACACAAAAAAAAGTTTATGCAAAATATATCTAATATTTCCCATAAACTTTGTGTGAACTATTAATTAGTAATTAATTACATAATTTATAGATGATTTCCTGAAAATCTGAATTTTTCGGTCTTACTAAAAACTCAGATATATCAACTCAAATAATCGTGGCCATACAGTCGTAAATAAAATGTAATTACGAGCAATATTTTAAAATTTACAATTTAATGATAAATGTTTTTAAATTTTTTGCTTTATAGATTTTATAAATTTTATAAACATTCTTTTAGTATATTGATTCCTTATATACATTTGAAATGTCATTAAAAATATAAGGGTATTAACGTGACAACATTGTTTAAAAGGCTTAAGTCATCAATCTTCGAGTTATTTTTTACAATCTTGGTTATCCTCTATTGGACATGCTCTTCTGTGCACACACACACACACACACAGAAAGGTTTATAAATCTCATGGTGTGGGTGAAATCAATTTAATAGCACGACGTAGTTCAATTTATGCCATGAGTTCTAATGAGTTTAATTGTAGTGTGGAAATGCATTTACAAATGTGACCATCGATTTAATGGCGTATGTATTCAGCATTATACGTAGCAATTTCAAGCTCTAATTATCGCTAAAGGGTTATTGAATGCAATTTATCCAATCACTAGGATTTCTTACTGTATAATTATTGGTTGAATTGTTTATAATGGACCTCAGCATTGAATAGTGTTTGGTGCAGATTGATCCCGTTCTTATTCTATTCTGTCATAAAAGGCTTAAAGTAAGGTATCATTCTCTTATTCCAACAAATTGGTATTAATAAATTTAACATGAATGATTTTATCATGAATATCATTTTATGATAATTAAATAATTATACAGGACATAAGCGAAATTTCTTTAGCTTTTATGTAAAATGTGTAACAATTTTTTTAACATAAAATCTTTTAACTCCGAATATATCCGTATCGAGTTTCATGTCCTGAATTGATTTTGAAAAGTTTTTCTTTTTAACAACAAACAGAAATTCTTATTTCTCTGATAATGTCTCTGTTTTGAGTTAAAAGTACCACAAATATTAAGTTTATGTATGTTATTGATGTACTACAGTTATAAGCTTTTATTCACAATTTTTAGTAAAATTACAATTTTCGATTTTCCTTAAACTACTTGATAATTATATTAATAGATATGAGAATTATATTTTTTCAATTTTGCTTCCATAATAGAAATAATTAGACTACGTTAAAAAATCAATTTGAAGGAAATTTTCAAAGTAAAAGCTAATTTAATGAGAAAATTTAAACAAAATTTATAAAATGTCAATTCTATAATTCTTGTTAAAATTTTTATATCATAATAAAAACGCCTTTTTAAAATGATTCGATTTTAAATTGCAAAATCTAAATTAATATGAATTGTTAATTCTTTTTTTAATTTATTGAGACATGAACAGAATTTTTCCTTATTGTATAATTTATTTTATAAAAAAGTATTCACGTATTCGATAATGGTTTTATAAAAATTGAAATATACAGTATCTGAATTTCTGGAATCTGCTGTATTTAATAAAAAGTTTTTAATAAGTTTCAGTAATTCAAATTATTAGGTTGGTGCGTATGAAATGTCGGATTCTTAAGTGATTGTATAAAACTGCATATCTTTCTTCAAAAGCTGTTTATTCAATCAAAGTATGCTCCATTCACTTCAATACACTTCTCCCAACGAGATTTTAAAGCGTAGATGCCTGTCTTAAAAAATTTTGGTCTTTAGAATTAATAAACTCTGATATCGAGTTTTTTAGACTGTCTTCATTTTCATAGTGTTTGCCCCTTAAAAACAGCTCTAAATGCTTGAAAAAATGAAAATCGGTCGGCGAGAGATCCGGTGAATATGGTGGATGCTGCAATGATGAGCATACGTTTAACCGATCCAGCTTATTTCGCTCTGTCAGTGCGTGCGGTACCCACTTGTCCATCTTCTTAACCTTGCCAATCTCAGAAAGGTGTTTCAATATCGTTGTATGGTCAACTTTCATCCTGATAGCAAGTTCCCTCGTGGATACGGCTGGATCCGCTTCCACTAGAGCCTTCAGGTCATCATTCTTCACAGACGTTTTGGGTCTTCCGCGCGGCTCATTTTGCAGTGAAAAATCGCCAGTCCGAAATTTTTCGAACCAACGCTGCACTTTCCGATCGTTAACCGTATTCTCCCCAAACGCTTGGTTTATGTTGCGTGCAGCTTTTGCAGCACTATTACCAAGTTTGTACTCATATAAGAAAATGACGCGAATGTCGGCAGAATTCATATCGGCAATAAACTCAAAAGAAATAAAAAAGGGAAGACCTTCGAGAAAACCTATTTTGCTGAAATGAGTCTCTGGCAATGGACAATACGAGTATGAATGAGGTTATGCCAAATACAAAAGTATAACGAAAACAGGGAGGAAAACGTCCGCATGTAAAGAGAATCCGACATTTCATACGCACCAACCTAATAATTATATATTAATTTTCCAAGCAAACAGAAAAATCCTTTCAGTTTTCAGACACCTTGCTCATGTGACGCAAATATGTGATATTGTTTTGTTTCTGAAAATTACTTATCTACACATTTTTAAATCTTAGTCAGTTTTCTTATTCTAAATCTTTCTAGTCCTTTAGTCTTATCCTAAAAGAAGTAATTCAATGTTTTAGCTGAAAACATAGCTTCTAGCAATAGATAGATCTTGATTATATTAATGGTAAACCTAAGGTTTTTTGTGCTTGTAGGGCTGGCACATCGCTTTCAATGGCTGATCAAACATTTTTTTCAAACAAAATATTTTTCATCAAGGAAATAATCAAGATTCCATTGTATGAACAAATTGCTGAATAATCATGCTGATAGTAATGTTATGAATAGTTAAAAAATAAATTGTTTAAAATCTTTCTCATAAATTTACTGAAAAATGCAACTCACTTGAAACTCATGATGGTTTGATCATGGGAACTAAAACATGAAGATATACGCCAACATTCAACTCGAATTAGAGCGCAAAACACTTCTAATATTTTAATTTAGCATGCCGAAATGTTTTTCTACGCAAAAAAGAATTCTAAAAACATCAGTTTCGCAAGTTATTGTTTCTTGAAATTGAATTATTATTCATTGTTATTGTGATAAGTTCATTCACTTTCATGAATGACTGAAATCAAACATATTCGTCTTACAACTATGAAATTTTTGGGGCAAAATGTCTTTGAAATATCCTATTCATGAATTAAATAATATGAACTTTTTAGCTATGTTACTTCATGCGAGTATCCATAATTCAAACTTAAGGTTGAATTTTACTTTGTGCATAAACTGTTTCCAAAAATATATATAATTCTCTGAGTGTATACATGTAATGATTTTTTTATTTGTTAACTATATTTCCCTTTGACTTATTTTAATTTCTTCTAATTCATTTTCAATTTACTTCAGTTAAATATCGTGAAAAAATTTGTTTAATTTCTGACTAACATGTAAACTGAATTTGCTAAAAATTCTTGCGAAATGTTTGTCTAAAGAAAAGGAAAAAAATTTAATCCCTCACTCGTTTAATTTGTTCTCCTAATTCTTAAAGGTAATTTCAAACTGAAAATTATATCAAATTCATTACTTTTAGTAATGTTTCTCTAAAACTAAAATTTTTATTTAAATGATTTTTAATAAATTTATAGTTTACATTTCTTATAAAAAATATATATAGCCAAAAAAACACTATTTTTATATTTGTTTTCCATTTAAGTATTTTTAATTTATATATATCAAATACATTTGCATAAATACATGCCTATAAAATTACTCCATGGATTTAAGAGATAAACTGATTCGAAAAAAATATGATTCAGTGCTTTTAATCATTTAATCTTAAATAGACAAACAGACTCCGGAATATATAATTTTGCTTCAGCTTGGTGATGAGATTTCTGAGTGTATACATGTAATGATTTTTTTATTTGTTAACTATATTTCCCTTTGACTTATTTTAATTTCTTCTTATATATATATATATATATATATATATATATATATATATATATATATATATTTGCGTATGTACTCTTTGAAATTAACATTTATAAATGCAAAGATTACCATATTATACCAAACTTGATCAACTTAACTTCTAATAGATTCGATCCCTGCATCGTAAGTGTGGGTGGGATGAAATTACTTCCGTCTCTTTGGTGCCTGTGAGAAATAAATGCACATCTTACTAATGTCACCAGTGTCTGAGGTGTCATTTAAGAAGATTGATGATTTCCGACCTAGTTTCGGGGCGTTATTGTTGGTTAATGCTAATTATTCGATTAAGAGTCGCGACGCATTTCATTCTGGACCACTACCTTATTTATGTGCCTATCATTTACAGAAACTCTTTTTAGGCGCTGTCAAACCTTTTATTTCTATATATTGTGAGACACATTCATTTGTAATGTTAAGCACTGCTTATAAACGTAAAGTTTACTTTGAGTTACTGATTAATTTCCTTTTTATAATTTTCTAATAATGAAAATCATTTCTCTCTGTTTGCGGCTTACTTTTTTTTAAGAGTGGGAAAGTAATGTATTGTTCCCAAATTCAATTGACATGGGTCATGAAAGCTTTAAAATAATCATTAACTTGAATCATAAAAGTTTTATAAAACATAAGAAAACGTTTGTGTTTTAATTTGTTTATTAAAGCATATTTTCCTATTAAATCTAAAATAATACTTATATCTTCCGAAATAAATATCTATTTTGATGTTGTTTAAATTATTCAATACGCTATTTTCAAAAAACAAATTTTAATACACAAAGCTATTTTGAACAGTTTGCTTCCAATAACAGTGGAAATTGTACTTGAAAATCTGATTGCCAGCAAATAATCTGAATTGAAGTAACAGTGTAGAATAAACAAATTTCTTTGAAAGAGCATTTACACTTTTTCTAGGCTTTCAATATATATTGTAAATTCTTATATTATATTTCAGTAAAAATATAGTGGGGGATGTTTTTTTTTTTTTTATCAAATTTGTAAAACTATAAAATTGTTACTATACGATACTTTGCTAAAGTTCTATAGAAGATTGAAATGAACTTTTGATGTTATGCAAAATTATAAGAGTTTATAGTTAAGAAAAATATTCCCACTCTAAAAACTGCTATGATATGTTCTGAAATTTTCTCCATTGTAAAATACCGAAACTATTATGTCTAGAAATTCTCGACTCAGCAGAATCAAAATACGAAACATTATTTCTAAAATGGTTTTCGTTTTTATTTGCACTTTTCTACTGTTGTCATCCTGTACATGTGAAGATATTTTATGTGTTTTTTTTTTGCACGTCTCTTTTTTGTAGTCTTATATATGTACAAATGTCGTTAGAAATTAATTCATTAATTCTAATTATAAAAAGGTAACATTTTCAACTGCAAGTTTTCTCTCATGCTGTTTTTCAATCATTCAAAAAAAATTGTATCTTCTCCATTTCCTCTTGATCCTACTTAAAGTTCATTACCTTGTGAATCTGAGGAAAAAATTGATGTAATTTTTATATCCTACGTACTATGGGATACGTTTTCCTGTGTGACTTAGAATTATTTCCAGTGAAATGAATTCCTTTAAAAGCCATTTAGAGATGTCACCGCTATTCTTTTAAAGATGAGACATTGTTGTAGGCGTTCTCAATTAACTTCCTTGGGTGACACTTTAACGCTTTCCTTTATTTATTTCCGTGTGACGTCGGCCTATTAAGCTAAGTGAAGGTCAAAAGCTAGCATTGATAATAATGACTTCCGTGTTTACAGATTACTTCTTTAGAGCATTTATATATCAAGAGTAAAACTTAATAATTAAAATTTTATATTTGTACTGAGGTTTCTTTCTTTTTAAAATGTGAATATGTTACTTCCAATGTGTTTAAGAAAATCCTTGAAATTACCATATTTTTTCGTGGTATTATAAGAAACATATCTATTTTTATATATCTGATTCACAAAATTTGTAGGAAAATGTTGATTTTTACTGCTTTGATGATTGTTTCTAAGAAATATTCGACTAATAATTACTACAAAATTAAGAAAAATTGCTTAAATACTGCTTTACATTAAAGAATACTTTTAACTTTATTACTCTCGATTACAATATGACCTTTAATCCGCATTTCTTTCATAATTTGCTTGCTTTGACGAAACAAATTTTCAATTTATAATGAATTCAAAGCAGAAAATTGCTTCTTTGATCAATATATTGTTTATTTTCTGCAAGATTGTTTTTAGCTTTGCGCTTATTTACAATGTGTTATTGATTCTTTTCTTTTTCTCCAATTCTTGTTCTAATGCCACTTTTATTTATTTAAACGCCGTTTTGATATCAGCCAATCATTGATACTTTGCTATAAATGGCAACAATACTGTAATTTAATTATTTTTAATTAGTATTATAAATTTAGTTATTGGTTATAGGTATTAAATCTATAAAAATAAAATTGATTTTTTGCGAACACTAGTGATGATTGGGCACTAATAATATCAAAAAGTTCTTTTCCTTCACTTAACACTGTTGAGATAATTGAAAATTTCGAAAAGTTAGATTCACACAAAAATAAGCTTTGAGTTATATTAGTGGATAATACTGTGGTATGTCTATAAAGCATATAAATATTTTCATTGGATGAATATGGGTTGACATTTTTTAGCTTTCATATTATGCAAATATATACTCCAGCGTTATACATTTTATTTATTTCACCTATTTACAAATTTTATTGCAAGCGCTTTTTAGAATTTCTCTCTAATTATTCTAATAACTTAAATAATGATATGACTAAAAGGTTCTGTCATAAATCTAAATTCGGTAATAGATCAATCACGTCATTCATTTAAAAAATCTTAATAGGGGCCATTGCGTTAAGTAGTATTTCACTTAAAAAACTATAAGTTTATATTATTATAGTCAGTACACCATGTGATACATATCTCGTGCTTATGATCTTGTAGTTATTAGGTTAATGTTTGACGTATTAAAAGATCTAACTAATGACACTCGCGTGAATTAATGAATAGTACTTCATTATCATTCTATTGCGATTTCATATTATTCAGGTGAGATAAATGATTTCTCTGGTACTCGTACCCAATACTTAGCCAGTGTGTAAAAGAATTTCTATTTTTATTTACAAACCTGTAAATAAAAATGTCTGGCTATGTCTATGACTTAGATATGTTCAAGATAGTTTGACAGTGGATAGAAGAGTTGAAATTTTGTCTTTGTTATTAGGTTGATGTTTGACGTATTAAAAGATCTAACTAATGACACTCACGTGAATTAATGAATAGTACTTCATTATCATTCTATTGCGATTTCATATTATTCAGGTGAGATAGATGATTTCTCTGGTACTCGTACCCTATACTTAGCCAGAGTGTAAAAGAATTTCTATTTTTATATACAAACATGTAAATAAAAATGACTGGCTATGTCTATGACTTAGATATGTTCAAGATAGTTTGACAGTGGATAGAAGAGTTGAAATTTTGTCTTTGAATTCACCTTATAATTACATTTTCGCTTTTTATTAAATTAAATTTCAGTATGACGTAATAAGAAAGATGGTAAAAAAAATATGATTATTACGCGTATAGTTATCCCTGGAAGTCATAAAATTCATATTCCATATTTATTTTATCATTTCTTTATTTAACTTGGATTTTGGCATTATTCTAGTACATTTGAAGTTTTCTCCATAAAGTATTAAAGCGAATTGCATGAAAAAGCATAAAATGCATAACTGACTTCCTTGTATCGGGCTATTCTAATATGAAGTGCATGGTAAAGTAGTTGTCATTAAAACTTCCTGTTTACTTTGCAACTCGAACTAACAAAAGATAAAAACATTTGCCATGTTATTAAATTTTATGAAAAGTTTCTCTTTTCTTGTCTATCGTAAAAGTCCCATTATTCATGTGCTTTTTCTTTTAACGAATGCCATAAATATAAATGGCTTACAAGCATCTTCATTTAAAAAAAAAATTATTTTTAAACTCTTATTGAAGTAAACAACATTATAAACTTTTCATTTTGCCTCTTCTTTATTTAACTCATATTATATAAATAAACTCTAAGATTTGGCTCTGTTGAACTTAAAATAAGTTTAGATTAAATATAACTGCATTCAATTTAATAAACGCTTTACTTGTACGAAGCATATATTCACACAGATTTCCATTTTCAACAAAATTTTAACTCAGAATGGTTTATTATATGCCCATAGGTGTTTTTTTTTCTTCAAATTTTCCTTAATATTATTATTATCTCTTAAAATTATTCATGATTTTTTTTCATAATTAAATTTTTTTTTCATTCTGTGAATAACTTGCTAATTTTATTTGGTATTATAAAAACATCTGAATACCATTACTTTTTACGAATTGGGTTGTTTCTGAAAATACTGCTAAAGAGATGTGATATACAGGTGTCTAATCGGTAAAATTATTATTTAACATTTCATTTTATGTGTGGTAAAACAAGTCCCTCAAAGCGTCATCAAGACAATCTCTGTGCTTCTCCTCTGATCGTGATATCTCAAAAAACCAATTTTTCAAGCATAAATTTAACATTTCATTTTATGTTAAGTTTGGTATTTTTTTATTCATAAAATAATATCAATGAATACAATGATTGCATTTGTGATCGAAGAGATGAATGAACTAGAATCAGTTAATTCATTCGTTTTACTTGAATTTAGGTACTGCTCGAAGAGAAATACTGAAAGACGTAAATAACATTTTATGGCGTCAATTATGAAAAAATAAAAGGCGAAATATAAATGCTGAAAAATAACTGGAAATTTTTCCAGTAAGAAACTATTCCATTTAAGATAGCTCTCAAAATGCAGATATATGATGCATGCTTTCAATACAATTAATTAAATCATGAATTACTTTAAATTTCTCAGTAGAGGAATGTTTCTCCATTCACTTATTTTTTGATTCAGAAACCTAAAGATAATATATATTGTATTGGGAAGGGATTTAATTTTAGTTTATTGTGATCTATATACAACTACTTTTTACATATGAGTGCTAATCGGGTGGAATTTAGGATATAAAGTGAGTTCCAGGACACTTCAAACGTCAATGCCCTATAAGCATATCGAACCTGGGAGTTTTTTTTTTTACCTGAAGATAGAAACAGCTCGGCATGTGGGAAAGAAATGAGAAAAATATTAAAATATATTTTAACATTTTTAATTACAAAATTTATTAAAGAAAAATTTTCAAATACTTTTAATTTAACTGCTTTCAACTTCAAGAAACGTTATTTATTATTTATGCTTAAGTTGAAATAATCTCTGCATTATTTTTTACTCATATTTTTGAAGACACTATTTTTATCTCTTACCATTTATACTGTACTTTCATACTAATGTGGAGTTTATTCATCTTTATAGGATGTTCCACCAGATGGAGGTAAGGAAGGCAGCATTGATGTTTAACGTGGTTTGAAAGCAAATCAACCGAAAAGAATCATGACCCAAAGCCTCTTGCACGGCAAAAGGTTCTTTTGTCGAGAATGGGCTTTTGCCAAAATAAATCATTGCTTAGAAAGCCGTTCTTCCTCTAAAACTTGTGGAACTCTCATCACTGGAGGACCTGGATCTGGTAAAACAGCTTTATGTTGTGAGTTAGTCTGGCCAACAAATTTGCAAGGAAAACAAAATTCTTTGAGTAAGAATTTATTGGCATATCATTTCTGTCAAGCCCATGACATTAATAGTCTTTCCGTAGCTTCTTTTATCAACAACCTTATCAGCCAAATTACTGCATCACCTCTCATTTGTGGTTATAGCGACAGAATCAAAAGTCCAGAAGTTGAAGCTGCCCTTCAGCTGGCTGAGTGTGAACGTAATCCTGATGAAGCATTTAAAAAGGGTGTTCTTTTCCCTCTTCTTGAGATTGATCCTCCGAATCAACCATGTTTCATCCTTGTAGATTCTGTTGATCAATCTATACTTGGCTCGGTAGGTGACAAAACTGGGGGTGTGAGCCGAAGTATCGCAGAACTGTTATCTAGTTACCATCATCTTTTTCCTAGATGGCTGCTTCTGATATGTTCATCACGTAAACAAAATAAAAGTGTTACTAGAATGTTCACTGGGTTTCGTAAAATCAGTTTAGATGATTTAAGAAAATCTCATGTCGTTCGAGATGTTCAGCAGTATATTCTTTGTAGATTGGACCAAGAAGAAGCTTTAAGACAACATTTAAGTAGAGAAACTGCAGAAATGCTTAATCAATTACATATTAAGAGTAATGGCTGCTTTATGTACCTCGAAAAAGTTCTAGATGGTGTAGGTGAAAACTTCATAATGCTGCGAGAAATTCGTGAAATTCCTGGAACTTTAAATGGGCTTTATCTTTGGCTCTGTCAAAGATTATTTGTAAGAAAACAATTTCACAAAGTTCAGGCGATTTTAAATGTTATTCTTGCTTCTAGAAAGCCCTTAACGGAAAAAGTTTTGTATCAGTGCGTGTGGACTCGAAATACTAATTTATCGTGGGAAGAGTATCAAAAACGATTAGATCTTCTATCAAAAGTTCTAACAGAGGGAAAAGGAGGAACGAAAATTTTATTCCATCACAGTTTTGCTGAATGGCTGCTAGATGTTAAACATTGCACTCAAAAATATCTATGCAATGCTAAAGATGGTCATTGTATGATAGCTATGAGATATACTGCGGCTTCTCCTAATCTGACACCTGAAGAAATAACAGACTTTGCACTGCATCTAAGTAAAATTCCTTTAAACTCATCTTTGCAATCTCATCATATAACTCTATGGCTTATGCATTGTAATTTACCTCTTGAAGACTGTCTCACGAAAACATCAATACCAAAAGATCCTCAAACTGTAAAACTTCTAGTCAATGCTGGTGCCAAGTTGCCAACCGGAGATACTGTGAAAGAGAACAGTCCGAAGGTACCTGATGACCCTCTTGAGGCATTGTTATCAGTTGGTGGTGATATTGATCAAGTGGATAATAACCAAAGAACTTTGCTACATCGAGCATGCCATGAAGGGATCGATAACTTAGTAGCAAGACTCATTGAAAAAGGTTCCAATTTAGAAGCAACTGATAAAAATGGCCAATCACCTATCAATCTAGGTGAGTTTTTGTTTCCACTTTCTTAAATATATTCGTAGCATATTTTAAACCAAATCAAATTATATTTCATTTTCAATTATTATTTTTTAAGCTATGAGTCTAAATGTATAGACTTGCATAATGAAAGTTTGATCCTTAAAAACAATAATTTTATTTGAAAAAAGAAAGATCTTAATGTTACTATCGTTTTAGAAATCAACATTGTTAGCAATCCAAATCTTCAATAAAGAATGTACTAAATTCATCTATCAAAAATGTATTTTTTCAAATATATATATATATATATATATATATATATATATATATATATATATATATATATATATATATATATATATATATATATATATATATATATTGTTAGTGATGTATAAAAATGCGTTATCTCAGTATTGGCAATTAACTAGGAATTTAGAACAGAAAAATTTATAAACATGCGAGTTTTAATTAATGCGTTTTAAACTACATAAATATTTTTATTATGAAGGTTTCGAGAATTTATATATAAGAAACATGTGGAAATGAATTAAGTGATAAAAAATAAATAATTTTATCAAGAAATATTTTTGAATGAGTTTTTCCCTCACATACAAGTCTGACTCACCTCACATTCAAATGACATGTAGAAATCATTCTTAAAAATAAACTTATGCAAATTGTTCATTAGTAGGAGAAAAAAATATTTTTTACAGAAACTATAAACTTTTAGTCCGAAGTTGTTGATAGAAGCTTTTTTTTAAATGTTAATCACATGATGCCACTGAATAAAAATAATTATTATAAGTTATTCTGTTTTCCCTTCAGGAATCATTGCTTGTGTGTATTTTTATATAAAAAAAGAATGCCTGGTAGCGAAAACATCATTAATATAAGCAGTTAGTTTCTTTTGGTAATATAGTTAACATCTAGAAATGAGATTTCTTAATAAATTGTCTCTGCATTAATTAATTAATTATTAACAACAGTCCTGCAAAAAATACGGTACAGGACAAAGGAGTTTCTACAGACTGATAATTCCAACCCACGAGATTAAAAGAAAAATAAAGAATCCAAACATAGAGGCGTATGGTGCGTGCTTCAAGTAACTGATTTCCATCGCGTATTGATTAGTAATATGCAAGCCAAATGGGTTTCATTTTTCCTCCTAACCGTAACTTGCGTCTTCAACAGCTTTAAAGGAATATCATCAACAAAAGGAAATAGCTCGGTTGTATTCGCTGTTTAGATGAACCACTTAGAAGCTAATGATAACATGAAGAAATTCAAGCCTAAATATCACGTGTTATCTAGCTACATTTTTCCTTTATATACAGCCATATAGATCATTACGTTTAGAGAGACATGCTTCATAATAATAGAAGAATTTCCCCAACATTCCAACCAACGTGAGATATAAAAAATTATGCCGAGCTAGCAGTTTATTGGTTAGCTCTCTAACTTTCAAATCTGATTTTCAACTGGGTGTGTAAACGAATTAACTCTGAATGCAAATATTTACCCATACACTCAAACAAAACCATCGAGAGAATTATAAAATTTGATGTGTTGTTATCATTGAGAACTACTTAAAAAGAAATTAGCGAAATAATGACTATCTGCCTACTGTAGCAGAAACTCAATTTGTTTTTAAGCAACCAAATCATCCGTCATTTATAGAATTTCTTTGGAATCCAGATCAAAGCTCATATACACACAATCCGTAATAACTGATGCAGTTCTATTTCCTTCTGGATCTGTAATTCAACGTGATACCGAATCACAGAAAATATCACCGCAAAACGTAGAAGTTGAACCAGAAATCCATAGAATTAAAGTACAGAGCGCTGGCAGTAACCATAACATTTGTATTATTCTGGCTTCTACTAAAAACCATAAGAAAACATTAGACAACCTTACACCGACGAATATGCATACTCATTTTTAGTCTATAAATTGAAGGAAATAGAAATATAGCATTTTTTACACTCATGTCACAGGCATATTGTATATTGCAATATGCATGCAATATACATAGTAATTGTCCCTTGTTCAATGAATTGTCATAAATACCCTTGTGAATATCACTTGTCTTAAAATTTCTTGTCATGAATAGATTTCGTTTAATGTTGAATAATTAATTATAGTATGTTTATACATCCTTATACCCATAAATAACTAACATGAGGGAATATTAACGTGGTGGAAGGACAACTGGCGAGACGTCTTTTTTTTTCTCTCTCTTTCATATCTGTACAAATTTCATCTCTATATGCTATATTTAGCTATATATTAGCTATATATTTAGCTAACTATATTTAGTTACATTTAACTATCTGCTAATGTAATAGGATTTGTTTACATATTTGCTCAAAAGGATTATTTCTGGAACTTTTTCATTTGCCGTCTTTTTAAATAAGGCATGCTTTTTATCGAATCTATTATAAATGAGAACTGTAAAAGTGGAAATGTCGAGGCATACGGAAAACTATGGAACAAAATTTTTTCAACAAATCTTAACTAATATAAAAAAAAACTTATTTACATTCAAATAAGATCACAGAAAAAGTTGAAATCTTCAAAAATCAATGAAAACTTTCTTCAAATTTTTTAGTTTTCATTTATATATAGCAAAGAAATCAAGGTTTGGATTTATAGAAAAATGTCATTTTTGATAAATTGTTTGAAAAAGTATCTACTTAATGATTTAACTAGATGGCCAATCCTTTATACCATTCTCTGTTTATATTTACTTAGATTATTCAAACACAGTTAAATTTGGTTAATTTAACGATTATGTCTGTTGTAATGAATTCTTATCGAGCTACTTATCTCATATAATGATGATTTCTTATTATTCTCTGGTCTCCATATTCTCTAAATGCTTTATTTTTACAGATAATGTCTATAAAGACGTGTTTTATAGACATTATTTACTTCATATTTTTAAAATGCTTTAAGGATATGAAGTATTTTTAAGAATTCTAACACTTTATTCGGGTTTAATATTTACACATAGTTAAAAATATTATATTAAAAAATGCATCAAAAATGAACATTATTCGAAACCTCTGGAGTGGATAGCTGAGCAAGATATAATTTTAGACACGCGATTCGAAGAATTAAAAAATAACCTTCGAATTATAGAGAAAACAAACAAGAAAGATTGATTTCTTACCAAAAAGTTTGTTTGGGTTTTTGGAATAAAGTGTGACAATCTTTCCGTTAGTTCTTGTCATATACTTGAAGGCTAGCGGACAGTGATAGATGGAAGTCAAAACAGACCAACTAGGAAAAAAGAAAAATGGTGAGAAAATCCAGAAGCTTGGTTTGTTCACTCTTGATTATTTTATGGGAGACCTCACTGCTGCTTTCACTTTTTGTTTCGCACGTGATGTTTGGGAAATAATAATGAAAGAAAGTATGGAACGCGTCGATTGGAGGAGGTAAACAAAGTTACGGAACTTATTCTGAGGATAGTTGCATAGCAGAAGTTATTTTGAGGGAAAAAATGGTGTTCTGAGTTATGCTATAATCACTTAATGAAATTTTACTCTGTAATGTCATCTTTGCTTCCATTTTTTGTGACGAACTAAAATGTGTGGTTGAGTCAAACTTTTCATTAATTTATCTTACTACCTTGAAGTTGGTAATTGGGGGTCGTTAGACAACGCATTACAATTTTATAGTTTTGTTGGTGAAATTTAATGTTTTTATAGTTTTGAAGAAAGAGTTGAGAGAACAATTGTAGTGCATATGAAGTATTTCATGGTATAAATAAAATTCAATAAAACGAGAATGCAGGAAAGGAAGATGGCACTTGGGGTAAATGTGGAAGCATTTCAAACATTTTAGAGTGTTATAGCTCTCTAAATTGCAGATCTTTTAATTACAATGATAATTTAATTACAAAACTACAAAAGGAAATCAATAATGTTCATGGATTTTTAGCGATATACTTCAATATTCATTTCATATGTCTACCGTAATAAGAAATATATAACTATGAAATATAGGCTTATTGTGAAATGTATTATTTGACCAGAAATTAAATATTTTATGTATCTTATTATTTTCAGTTAAATATTTGAAAATTTATGCATAGAATATTCAGCACTGTGGTAGCTGAAACTATAAAATCCTGTGTGGCTTTTCATAGAAAAAAGTGATCGACCTATACATTTCATTATAATTTTAAAATAGCTTATAATTATTTTCGCTTGTAATTGAGCCAATCCTTTTTGCTGTTTTTCCTGACAATCCACATTCGCATCTCACATAAGCATTTAAATTAAATAGATTATTAATTATTACTGAAATAAATATTATTAAAAATGTTTATTTTTGCTGAAAAAATATCAAATACTTTTGAGAAAAACACTGAAACATTGAAAAATTTCAAAATAATGTAAATCAAGTATTTTATTAACGATCTAAGGAAATAAAAAATCTTGCTGTTTTTTATTGTATCCTTTTCCTTCTTCCAACAGTGATCGTGTACATAAAGTAAAATAACGCCCTTTGAGTTTTTTAATAGTTTTTTTATTCGTAACATTCACTTTTAAAACTCATTTTTCGTCAAACATTTTAGGAAAACGTGACATAAAACTCATACATTCGCAGCATTCTTTTATGGGTCACGTATACACACACATATAAATTAGATTACTTGAACCCTGTTTTATTTTTTAATAAAACGTTTTGTTATATATCCATAAATCTGTTCTTCCCAAAGTAAGAGCCAGTTATCTTTTCTCTTCTTTAATTTAAAAAATTCGGAGATTTTGTATCTCGATTTTTTTTAGGTTAAATTTGACTGTATCATTTACATAATCTGTGCAAGTAGTACCTAATTTTAAGGATCTTTACCAGAACAAAGTAATATTTTAAATGATGAACTATCATTTTTTTATTTTCTGGAAAAAATTTTATTTCCGTTTAAGTATCTGATTTTGCTTACATGTAAAATACACATATAAATAATTTGTAAGTAATTTGATTAAGTAATTCGTAAATAAATAATTTGTTGTTATTTGTAAGTACACATATAAATAACAACAAAATTTTCAAATATTATACTTAAATAGATTTTAACACATTCAGACTATCAAGCTTAATTGAATCTCTAGATAGCACCGCCATGACGAGAACCATTAATTTATTCAGTACTGTATCAAATAGTACGAACACCAATTTAAATTTGGTAAAACTTAGATTACATAATAAAGCAATAGATGATATCAATATTGATCGACAATGGTAAACGAGTTTTAAGAACTGAAAGCACGAGTAAATACTACCGAGTTAAGAGGCTTAAACAAATAATAAACTTCCAAAATAAAACTTTACACCTCCAAAGCTATGTAGCTATCTCCAAAGCTCCAAAGCTATGTATCAATCTGAACAATTCGTTGATAACTCCATGCTCAGAATATTCTTAATATTCTGAATAATTAATCCTCTAGTGCCTTATATCAATTAAAAGAATGCAACGGGAATAACGTCCTGTGAATATTTATTCATCACTTACTAAATTTCTAAATGTTAGTCAATTACAGCTTTTCAAAAACTGGTAACTTTGCAATGAGATTTGAATTGTGATTGTGGGACCTATGATAATAGAAGAGTACTGGGCATAAAAGTAACAGTAACATGTCCTCTTGTGCTTAATATCTTTATTATAATTGAAGATATTTCACAAAAGATGATTCAGATTATGCCGTTGTGTGTGTTAGGTACTTTTTTAATAATTTTCGCTGTGCTCTGGTTGGTTAGAGCGTCGTTCTAGTCATCGAAATTTATTGAATTCGAATCGCGGCCCAATCGAAGACTCCTCATGTTCATTAATAGTGGCCTTAAACATATCTTTGTTGCGGTGTCCTCGAAGAGAAATGTTATCTCTGTGAGTGGAAGGCCTCCATGTGAAATAAAGTCTGGAGGTATTCTACTCAGTTCCTGTTAATAAATTACTAAGACCCTTCTACTTTCAGAGTCACGAAGACACACCCACTGAGTGCCCCACTATATTAGGGTGCCATGACTTCCGCTCTTTGCAAGGCTGAAAGTAGAAATTCCTAGTAGTAGAAAGTGGAAAAAATTTAATCATTTTTATTCGCTAGTTTTTATTTTTAAACATGAAAAGTGACTTTGCCGTTGTACTTTATTAACTGCGATGTCTAATTTAATTTGCATTTATTTTTGCGTTGTACAGTCAAAAGTTGATTTTAACATAAACTTTTGGACTGATTTCCATCTTATTTTCATGAATGTCTCTGAGCAACTTGTGTGTTTCCACTTGATGACATCCCAACTCACAGGTTTCGAAGTTCCGATGAGATGCAACATGAAAAAAAACACGTCAATTTTTGTCCATTTGTTCCAACATAATTTAGCATTTGTTGAATGTTTTAGAATTACAAATCCATGAGTACTTTTAATGTCCAGGTACACAATTTAAACTTCAGACTACTGTGAACAAGGAACGGGTTTGAAAATCATTGAGTTTTGTTCAGAATTTATATTTGTCAATTACACTCTAAATACAAATTTTATTTTATCTAAGAAAGTCCTACTCCTTTACTAATACAATTTTTATTTCATTCTAAAAAGGTGCTCAAATTGTAAATACATTTTTTCTCTTACTGAAGTAATAATCTTTAAATTGTTAGTAATTTTTATAAGATTTTAACATTTGTTAACTATTATTTTATGGTTTATAATGTCACTGATGTTCTGGGAATAATTTGTCTTATTTTATATGCAAATAAAGATAGATTATGGGGAACTTCTAACAATTAAATAATAAAATAGTCTATTAGCTTATGTGTGTAATAGAATTCTACTAAATTAATTCATAAATTATAAAGAACGTACTATAAAAAATTTAGGTTTAAGAAGATTTTTATGCGTTTTTCAAGCTTCATAATTCTTTAACTATATTGGGAAGTTGTTTTTTTTTCCAACGGCGGGCACTTAAGGGTTGAAGCCTATGCCACAACAAGGCCAGAAACTGCTACTCATTTGTCGTTACCCAGCGGGCACCTATGAATCAAGTCACGGAGGCGAGTAGCGTTACCCGCGTCATACCACCACAAACCCGTTTATAGGGTGGGCCACATTCATACATCATCACGGAAGAAAGGAAAGAGAAACACAGAGAGAACAGGGAAAGAAAGTAACATCCATGCCTGAACCGGGATTCGAACTCATGACCCACAGCTCAGGAGTCAGGAGCGCTAACCACTCAGCCATCGGTCGGCATATTGGGAAATTTAAAACTATTTCGTTACCAAAAGGGAAAATATACTTTTTTCTCGATTCTGATGCAAGCTTTTTTTTTATTTATTTAAAACTTTTGGCTGATTTACAAAAATTTTACAATTTTTCTTTTAAGTATCTAGTACAACTAATCTTATTATTTGTTTAATGTCCCTTTAAGAAAAGTTTATTATCTATTTACTTTCGCCTTGCCTAATAAACAAGTATTTTGTTTTCTTCTAAAGCATAAATTTATTTCTTAACTATCCTAAACTTCATTTTTCAGTTCCAAACCGAAATATCGAAAACTTATTTTAATAGCAAAGTAAAAATAAAAAAATTAATTAAATAATTAGGTAACTAAAAAAATTTTTTTATTAAAACTTTCTGATTTATATCTTACCCTTTTACTTTTAAATATTTATTTTCAATTTACTAAGGAAATTATGCATACTTTTTTGTTAATTTTGCTGTCTGTGTGTGTGTGCATTAGTATGCTCTTTATTTTATCTGCTTAACGCTGCTTTTCTTTTGATAATATTCATTTTGTTTATTTTTAATGCAAAGTTAATGGGAGACACACACAGCTATACTTTTTGAGTATAACTTATTTATGTTTGGATTATTACGTTATATATGTCCTTCGTATTTCCTTTCATAGAAATATTTTTCATGTTTTCCTTATTAGAGTTCTGTAAATAGTTAATAATTAATAGTTATTGATGTTTATGTAAACAAAATATCTAGTTCAAGAAATTTGTTTCTTTGGAACATGTACATATATTCTTATTATAATGCAATAACATAAATAGGACTAAATGCTGTCATTTTTTTCTCTAATAGATATAATAATGTAGAGGTAGTCTATTTCAATTGCAGTATAATGCACTTGAAAGTGCGTCAACACAGTAAATATTTTGTGATACTGAGAAATATTTTAAATAAATATTTAAGATTTTAAATGAATATATACATCATCTGTTCCATTCCAACAAAATGTACAGAAATAAAAACTGTGAATCAACCGTTGTTGAATACTCGTTTAAAAGGTAATAAAATCATTAAAAATTTGTAATCAGTGATAAATATCAAATACCTTGTTAATCATATTTCATGCAAATCATTTCAGCTGCATGCTTACTTTTCGAATTGAACCAAATGTATATGAAAGATAACAAGAATTAGAGTAAAAGTGTCATTCACTGTCCTTATTAATTATTTTATTTTGAAATAAAATTCTTAACTATATTGAATTGACTTAAATTTGTCATCGAGTAATAAGATTCATTTAAACTTTCTTTGCCTATTGGACGAGCGGGATTTTTAGAGACCTAATCCTGTTTTCTTTTTACTTACAAATACAGAGCAAAAAGTTCTTTAAAAAAAATTAATTTTTACTCTGAATCTACGAAATATTTAGAGCAAACACTGGTTGTAAAATGCCAATTACACTTGTTTTACTTTAATCTTGTTGAAATAACTGCCGCTTGAGTGGCAATACTCCCTATCTAGTCCCTTCTGCAACCGGCGAGGTCTGTCAAATCCTGAATTTGCTTGGCCGTGAAAGTGAAAAGCCATCGCCTCTCCACTGAGAATCGATGATAATGAAGATTAATGAGCTTTCCCGTCATTTCTTGGATTTCCGCTCTATAATATATGGCGTTTAAAAGAGAAATGAAATATGCTCTCTCTAAATCTTTGTTGCTAACTGATATTCTTACCACAAATCTTCCTCCCGATAAAGTGATTTAAGTCTTTGCATATTGTGACTATTCTTAAGTTCTGTTTTCATCTTTTTCTTTTTTAAACATTTAAGGAATGAATTGAGTTGTTTTTTTCTTCTGATTTTAATTTTTTATTCCTTAAAAAATTTGAGTGCATATTATTATGATATTAAATATTGGTAAGGTCTGAGAATATTATTTGATAATATAAACGGTATGTAAATAGTACATGTTAAATTTTGAGAAAGAAAGTTTAAAGAAATATTTCATTTTTCCATTTTTGACAACTTTAATTTGAAAAAACGCAAAACTTTTGTAGATAAAGGATGTATTTTGGATAATATATTCTAAGATTCACACACAATATTCAAACTGTTGACCGTTCAATCTTATTTTCGCTTTATTTAGTAAGGAGAGGAATTTGAATGTAAAGCCTGTTGTAAAAAATTTAGCCGTAATTGTATTTTACAAAATTTTTGAAGATACTTTTGCAAATTTTTTTGTCTTCTTTCAAATAAATAAATAAATATTTATGTAATAAATTTTAGGAAGTCTCCATGAGTATAAAAGCATTTATGTTAACTTATCAAAATGTTAATAAAATTTAAGAAATTGCAAGAACTACGAAGTTTGATTAAATGAATAATCTGTTTGTGTTACATTGAAAAATGAAAATTTTTCAATACCATTTTTAACATTTCTATCAACCTTGTTTAAAAGGCATTGTATCAGGTAGAAAATGTTTTAAAAGATAAACTATTTTCAATTTTCTCGTATCTATTTAATACTATGATATTCCTGTGGTCATTCATCTTATTTTTAGACCTATATCTTTTCATTACGGTTATCATTCCTTCGCCAATCAATTGGAATTGCACATATCTACTATATTCGATTAAATAAATACAGTGAAGGATTTAAATTCCAATATATTTCTTTGTTTTTACTTTTATTTTACTCAGTTTCTTAGACTACGAATTGCTTTACATTTTAAACTTTTTAAGTTATTCATAATCTTAATAATTCAATTTCTTAGTTTACTAACCGATTTACATTGTATAAATATTTAAAAAAAGCATTTAAAAAAACTCATCTTTATGTTTGAGAAAATAATAGATTCATAAAATTGAAATGAAATGAAAAAAATTATTTATCTTTATATAAAGCATGCTTAGCCAAAAAAAGACCATAAAATGTGTAAAGATCTGAATAATTAACAGAGTAATAAAACCACAATTCACACTTTTATTTGCTTAAAAAAAGTAATTTTTCTTTTCCAATTTTACTCTTCTGTTATCGACCAAGTGGAAAACAAAAGAACAGCATTTTAAATATTTCCATTTAATTGTCATCTGCGATAACAAAATGATAAAAAGAATATTCCTTTGTTTGATGAGTTTCGTTTGCAAGTCATTAATATGTAAAATTTTATTTACATAAGTCATTACTTCGAGTAAATTTTATGTAATATACTTTACATACGTGCTTTTTATAAAATTTCAAGTAGATTAACTTAGTTTGTTGTTTATCTATTTAAACAAAAGTGATGAACTAATGTAATAATTTTGAGCAAGTGTGTCTTCTTACCATGGAAATAATGTTTTGTTTTTCTATTTAAACTTCTATTTATTTTCGTGCCTTAATCTAACGGATCTAAAGATGGGAGTGGAATGATCTACAAGACAGATTAATCGAAATTTTTTTAATTAAATATTACTTAAATAGCATGAGTTGTCATTTATGATTTTAAATTCAGTTTAGCCGTATTCCTATTTGGTTTAATTTCACTTTTAATTTAATAATGTGTAAAGAAATAAAAAATAAATTTTATTATTTTGTTTTATTTTGATGCATTGTTATTAGTGGAAAATATCAGAAGAAAAAAGCAGATTACCTATATTTTATATTTAATTATAAAATCGAGTTATAAACGAGTTATATATTTGTTATACAGTCTGTTAGGTTATACTCTCTCCGATGTTAAAATTAATTTTATTTAACAAAAAATAAAGTTTTTAAAACTGTTGGAAAACCTTAACTGTAACTGCATAATAAAGCATTACAATCCCTATTCCTTGTATTAGACTTTCATTAAGTTATAAAAAAATTTCTGAGTTATAAATCATAGTAAAACAATTTATTGATTATAAATTGACCGTTACATTTTAAAATAGATTTCTCCAAAAAATAAGATTTCGTCTCGGTTAATAAGAGACAATGAAATGTTAAATAAGTTTGTCTTAAAGTGACAAAATTTCTCGTTTTATGTGTTTTAAACTATTTTATAAGCCGTTATTTCTCATGCTAAAAAAGCTGGATTAAAATATATCTTAAATCAATATTATCTGTTGTACTGCATTGGTACCTGAAAGAGGCAACTCATTATACTTATCATTCGCTATATCAAATTTAATTTCAAATACCCCAACTTTGTAAACCAAATTTTAACGATTCTACATACCCTTTATTTAAGTGATATTTTTTAATTCTAATGATAAATAAAGATTTAATTTAATTTTTAAATAAATAAGAATATTCCTTTTTTTATGTTCGTTTTATAAGCAAAAATTACAATTTTAATCTTTTGCTTATTGATATCTGATAAGAAATGAAGTCAGTCTATGGATAGAGTTACTGATACTTATGGTGGCGTTTCTACGTCTGTCACCTGGTGTATATAATGTCTGATATTTTTAATACTTATAATAAATAAAAAAACTAATTTCATTTTGAATAAATAAGGATATTCCGTTTTTAAGCTTTTTTGTCAACAAAAATTAAATTTTTAATCGTATGCTTACTGAGACCTCATTAGAAAAAAAGTCTGATTATTGATACTGATGCTGGCGTTACTGCTGCGCCACCTGTTGTGATATCTACTAATTTCTGGCTTCTATCATTTTAAAGTATAAATTTGTTTTACCCTTTACTTAAAATATAATTTGAATAGAATTGCTGCATCGAATAGCTGGGTATAAAAAAGTTAATCCCTATAAACTATGGGAATTTATAAAAATTAAAATGTATTTCACAAATTTCAAAATAGAATATATGCTTAAAATTTAGCTTATTCCCTGTACATTCAAGCAATAAATATGTTAAAATTTTAAATATGCATGATAAAAAGAACAAAAGAGGAATAATGTATAAATAAAATATGGTTATTTTTCTCCCGTAAATTTGCTTTCATATCGCAATTTGAAATTTGAATTTCAGAAAATAATAAAATAGGGAACAATCATCACAATTATCTTATTTACAGACTGTAAAACTAAATAGGAAGTAATGTTTAACTAAATAAGTAGTGATTGTACTCTAGGGCTCTCTAAATTGGCAAAGAGAATTTATATATAATATATTGAAGAAAAAAGACTTCTTTTGCTCTCTAGAAATAAATAAATATTGAACTAAGGTCACTTGAAAGAGAAAAAACATCGAACTCGTATAGTTGCATGTCAATTACGAGAACTACTGTAAACAATGAACATTTAGCAACAATAAAATACTTGCCTAAATTTTTGCCACATAAAATGAAAACTTCGATAAAGAAAAAGATCAGATGTAAAAGAAACACATTGAATTTAATAATTCTAAAAATCTAATAAAGGTAGAAAAGTAAAGTTATGTATTTAGTAATCGATAAGAAATTTAAACAATTTTCAAACATATCTAAAACTTTTACATACATCATTGCAAAATAAAGAATTGATGAATGCAGATAAAAACTATATAAGAACTGATGACAACCATTATTAACTGAAATCATGCAAGAAAGTTCCGATTTAGAAAGGTATAGTATATGGAAAAAAAATACTTTAATTATAAACATATTAACAGAAGTTAAACCATAATAATGTAAAAAGATCTGACGTTATATTAAAAACTAAGGCAGATTAAATTTAATAATAGCGGAAAACAACACTAATACAATAGCAATATCAAATATGATATTCGTAAAAAAATATCAACATTAATTAAAAAGCAAAGCAGTCGTTAAAAATTCATATATTTATTCAAAAGTGTCTCTTTAAAATTTTAAAGAAACCATTATAAATTAAAAGTAATGATAATCATTACGAAATAAAATCAACTAAAAAAAATCCAATGCAAAAATGAAAAAAAATCATAGAAAGACAGAAAAGACTTTTCAATAACTAAAATAATAAAAAGAAAGTTATAGAAATTATATATTCAGAATTAAATCTTTCTAGTATCAACTATATGATATTTCACTAAAATTTTAGAGCTCTTTGCTAATGTCAAATATTATTTCTCTCCTCTGAAACTACCATCAGTGATGATATCGAAATTTGCTTTTTGAAGCCGGCTGTCTCAAAACGACATCAATTCTAATATCCTGTCCTCAGATTTTCTTCAAGCAGGCAACAGTGGCGGACCCGTCTAAATCTTGCAGCTCAGTTTTCACTGTTTAGTTGACTTCCGGGCTGGCACTCGAGCTTTTTCGGACACATATATCTCTCTGACCTAATGAAAATCGAAGACTTTTTGGCAGTGACTCATGAGGTCAAAAAAAATCTCCAATAAAAACTCGAGCCTAGTGTGGAAGAGTTTCTTTTCTTTCAGCACTTCCATTCAGTAAAAAAGAAGAATATTGGAATGCGGTTCACTCTCTGCAGGATGTGTGCAAAAAAACTGAAAATGTCAGTGTGTATGTGTATGAATTCTTGACATCTTTTTCTGAAAGTGTCACAAGAAATTTTTTATACGCTTTCGCTTTAAATAACTTTTCTGATTTTTTTCTTTTTCTTTCATGACGCATTTAAGTCAACGCCGAGAGTCCTATAATGGGATAAATTAAAAAGGGAAGGAAAAAGATAGCTAACGTGTATGTGCTAGATATATTTTCAAAAATTAATATATATGTGTAAGTGATTATATATATATATATATATATATATATATATATATATATATATATATATATATATATATATATATATATATATATATATATAACTAATTAAATTTTATTAAATGCTGAATAGGATATAAATTATCTTGATTTATAATTAGCCAATTTATTTAAAGTATTATTTGAATTGAGTTTTAAAAAATTTCATTTTTGTTGTGCATTTTATTCAATTATATGGAATTACTTATTTGCTTATTTCATCTTAAGGTACATATATTGAGATTGTTAATAAAAAGTATTAAAGATTATATCAATTAGTAACTCGTAATTGCTCACTTATGAAACAATATTCCCTGTTTGATATGTTCTGAAAATAATAATTTACATCAGTTAATAGAAATGTTAATTTATTAAGGATATAATTGCTACTCAGTAAAAAATAAAAGTTACCAATCCAATAATTTTTTTATATTTCTTTCACTATCAATATCTTTATAAAAGATTTTATTTCTATAATTAATGTCAGAAAGATTAATATATTTTTGTGTTTAAATTGTTTGGAAAATGCTAAATGTTAAAATTTGTTAGTGTATATTAGTTACCAGTAATTTCTCAGTTACAAAAAATATATTAAATTAGATTGGAAGCAATGTTCCGTGTAATTCTTTTATAAAAATTTTTTTAAATTAACGCAGAGTTTGTGGTATATCATTTAAACTCGTCTGAGTAATACATTGTATTTTACCTTTTGCGTATATGCACCCAAAATAAAAAAAGAAATGAAAATAACATTTTCAATGATGTAACTTCGTTGTTTGTGGAGTGAATAAAATACAAGTTCTTAGATTTTTTTATTCATAAAACTATTACTTTAACTCTTAAAGTTTATTATAAATAAAAATGATAGAAGTGATAATTGTATAATATTTTTAATTCTTTAAATTTTTTTTATTAAAATCTGGAAAAATTATACTCTCATCAGCGCTTCTTTATTATGTGATTTTCTAGTTAATTAAAGAAAAAATTTCTTTCTAAACTTTTTGAAAAGAATCAAAAAACAAATCATTATGTGAAAAATTAAAAGATTAAGCTCATGGCTACCCACCGATGAGCGAACTTCTCACGAGACAAATGACATACTGAGATAATCTTGACAGAAACTTTCATCATCCCACTAGTGCACCGCTGCTAGCTATCAAAAAACTGTTACTGAAGTGATAAATCAGTGATTTTTTTTGTGCTTTGTTGATTAAAGGTTTCGAACAGCCTTCTATGGAATTTTGTTTAAAATTCCTAAAAGTTGATATGGCATACACTCAAGAATTATAGTATAAGAGCCAGTCATACTGTTTAAGAGATATTGTTATTTTCAAACAAAATCATCTAGTGATAATCTTTTACTACATAGTTCTTGAACATAGTTTTCAACTATAGTAATAGTAACTATATAGTAATAGTAATTCTGCTCTTGAACATAGTTTTCAACCATACATATAGACTGCTTAACTATTTTTAGTAATGAAATTTTCGATAAAATATGGGAAGATATTCATTATAACACAATCTTAGATCCGTGCCCACCGTGGGAAAAAGTCGCAGATTCGATACTGCACACTTTTAAATTCATAGTGGACAACCTAACAACTGGAACATGTTATTTTTGTGTTCACATTTTTTGTATCTTTCTTTGGAATTTTACGTTTTCACCCTTGAGAACAGTAAATATGGCCCACCATCCGTAAAATGGATCATTAATAGTTTTAAGTGGAGAATATTCCAAGACCTTACATCAACTTTCAGGTGTTAGAATGTCAGCAACTCCATATTAAAAAATATTTGAAAAATGCTCCTATTTATAAAATTAATCCTTGTAAAATGGTAGGAAAAGATGCAGGTATTATTTAATTCGATTGATAAAAAAGAATGTTGATTAAAAATTTTCCTTTTCTTCTAAATTAGTTTCTTGAAACCACATATTTTATTTTAGATGACTTTATATAAAAATAAATATGTATATTCGTGTATATAAATATATATTGTTATATAAATACAAATACATTCATAATCTCAAACGTTTCTAATGGATTTGAAAATTGATTTACTGCTTAGTTATTTTATTGTATTAGAAAAACTAATTTTCCATCTTTATTTATAAAATGTATTAAAAATTTAATCTATATAAAGGTGCTTGTCTTATTTAAGTTGATGTCATCGTGTTTAAAACTGTTATTTAAACAGTTTATTATCATATCTAGTCCAATTTATCATGCTATTCCCAAGTAAACTTTTTTCCTAAAATTTCTTGAGAAAATTTTACTGTACTATCATACTCAAATCTGCCTTTTTCTTCTCATTGAACCAAAAATTTCAAATCAGGAAACTATAAATCAAACTTTACATTTGTCGCTTCGTGAATCTTTCCTCAAATATATTTCCGACGCATCTTTAACGCTGAATTACATTTGGATACTTTGGTGCCTTTTGATACATAAGGACAATTTTCTGCCTCCCACTCTCTGCTGGTTCAGAAGGGGGGAAATCGAGTCCCTTCCAGTCTGCACTTGATGGCTCCATTTCTTTTCTTGCTCTCGTGCATGTGTCTGAAGCAGTCGTTTAGTAATTGCGTTTTCTGTGGGTAGGGACATTAATCCTCTATTCTTGTTTCACGCAAAGGGATTCCCCGCATTTTTGAGAAGGGGGAATTTATTTTCCCCCTCTACTGTCTTTGATGCGAGGTGAATTAAAAAATGCGAGGTATGAGATATGATGACTGATTTTTATGATGCCCTGAGGGTCTGTACAATTTTAAACAACATGCTATTCCTTTTCTTCTAACATTAGCTGGGTTCTGTGAGCTTTACACTCTCACGAAAGAGAATAAAATGTAGTAACTTTGGGGAATTCAAAGCCCTTGAATCCTGAAAAAATATGGAGATACGAAAAATATAATCTCTCCATTTTTAAATTTTTCTTAAGAAACTTTCATAACTTTATTGATATCTGATAACAAATTTTATCAAATATTTTCAATTAACATACAAAAAATATAACAGGAATATAATCTAATTTGACTGACAAAAATTAATTGAGCAATTTTAAGATATAAATATTATTGTTTCTGAATGAATATCTCATAATTTGTTATTAACTAAATGTATAATAATTTGGACTAAATGTTTAAATTATTTCAACTAAAAATGCACATTTACTTCACCTAAGAAACTAAGAACTTTGTCCATTATACTAAAATGTCTTTATTAATGTTTTTTGAGAGAAAGTAAAATGGAGAATTCTTTCTTTAATCTGAAACTGTCTAGTTAAAGACAATTCAAGAGTTTTCTTTCGTTCTACGAAATCTAATTTCTTAAATCTACAAAATTATAACGATTTAGATTAATCTTTTTATTATTGTTATTTTGAATAAATTATTCGAATGACTCAAGTTTGAAAATATAGGATTCAGATCACAATTCTAAAAAATAGTACCTATAAATTCTGAAGGTGAAGCAAATCATAAATTGAATCCAAGAAAGATTTTCAAATCTTAAGAATTTTCTAATCTTTTGAATTGTTTATGAAAGAATACTGTAGAAGATATAAGCTTTTTTTAGTGTATTTTTAATAAAATAAATATTGAAAACCATTTGTAAAGTAAAATCAAATTTGTGTGAAAATATAATCTTATTATTTGTGAAGATATTTTTATAAATCATCTCTTTATAACACACACTCACATTCTCATTGTAAATATAATGGTTGTTAAAAATCATGTTTTATTTTATTGAAAATTTAGAGTCTAAGTAAAAACTATTACTGAAAAGTTTTACAAATAACTTATATTTTATCTATAAATTATTTTCATTTTCTAGCTTAAAAGATAAGTGAGGGGGTTTAGATTTAATTTCTTAAACTTTCGATGAAATATAATTAAATATATTTTCGATGAAATATAATTAATATAAAAGAAATTATTCAAAATTTCTGGTTTGAGATAAAATTTTCGAATTAAAAACTTTCATACACTTTTATAATTTGAAATCTGGATGTGATTTTAGCCAAAACAAACTATTGAATTCAACATTTTAGCCATTAAAGCTTTTATTTATTTAGAACACGCTTTATCCCTTGATAAACTTAAACGCTATGTAAGTAGGTGTGACAAAAAATTTTCCAAAAAATTCCAAAAATGCTCTTCACGTATTTTTTTTTTAAATCTTATTACTTATATATGCTTTCTGTGTATATGAATTTATAAAAAAAATTTATTGATTGATTAGCATTTTCAGTTCATATATTTATTTAAATATTTTTAAGCAAAGTCAATGAGTTCGTTTAAACTCATCTTATCAACTGATAAAAATAGGCTCCACTATTCAGTAATTGAAATTAAAAAATAATTTTAAAATCATTTAAAATGTTTTCTTATTATTTTCATTATTATATCAAACTTAAATTTGTTCAAAATTTGTATATTATTATTTCCTTAGCATGTAAAAATTATTTTGTATATTCTTCTACTTATAGCTGCGAGACAAGGTCATAGTCGGATCGTTGAGATGTTGTTAAAAGCAGGGGCTGACCCTGACCACGCTGATAATGATGGATGGACACCACTCAGATCATCAGCCTGGGCTGGTCACACAGAGGTAATTAATCATTCTTTTGTGAGTTTTTATTAGGTTATATAATAGCGTATATACGATTCGAAGTGCATTTACTAATATTTACGATAATTTTTAAATAACTCTTGTTTTGTTAAAACTGTATTTTAAATTGAAAACGTGTCACATTTATAAGATTTCAAGAAATGATGATTTATTTTTTGTAGTCCTATAAATGTGACGCGTTTTTAATTTAAAATATATTTTAAAATAAGTCTTACGAGGTGGTAACTTATTCTGAAGTGAATAATTTCATCAGAGAAGATACGGACAGAATAAGGTATGGAAAAAGTTTCAATAAGATACGAAAGAAGAGGATTTTGCTACATTTTGCATGTATTTGTGTCACAACATTAGTATTAAATGTTATCTTCATTTATCTAATTTTTGGCTCAATGATGAATATTTAATAAATCCTATGTTGTAAAATGAGTCATTTCTGATTGATCGCTTAACTCATATCATTTATTCTTAAAAATTGCTTTTTTTTTTAAATTGCAAAAGCACCTGATTATATATCATTAGCTTCCTGCCATCAAATATGCATGAAGTTGGTACATAAAAATAAAAAAGGAATTTCAAAAGGAAAAACTGTAACTTACCTCTTAATGATAATGACAACGTCAAAACTGAAAAATGGAATACCACAATTATATTGAACTTAAAATAAATTCACATAGCTGTAAACATTATACTAGATACTAACATTACTCTTTCTTATAATATTGCAAGTGTTGTTAATCATTTACTGGTGCGAGTAGCACTGATACCGGTTTTTCAAAATCTTATATTGAGAGAAAAAGTATTCCTTTTATGGAATGCATGAAAAAAATGCATTTATTTTCTGTTGTTTTTATGAAGAGTTTAATACTCAATGGACAATTTCAATATTTTTGCCAAATCACAATGTTTTTCTATTTAAATAAATGCACTTTTGGAATGTCTGAGTTGTTAGTACAGTGATCACTGAACAAATTATATTATTAAAATGGTCAGCGAGAGAGAAAAATGATAAAATATATTACATTAACTATAAAACTTTTTATTGAATTAAATGATTCTTTCTTAATAACCCCGAGTTAAGTCTATAAAATTACAAAAATTGAATAGGAATATAAATTTAGAATTTACTATAGTGTTATAAAGCTTAAAAGAATGCCCGTCAACACAATTTAAATAAATAAATATTGATATTTCATTTAATAAGAAATTATTTGAAAGCATTATGTTTCTAATTTATTTCATTAAGTATTCTAAAGATTGTATGAATATACTATGAAGTAGGTAATGAAGATTATGTTTTGTGTAATGAAAGTAATACCTTATATATTTTTCTTACTCTCATCAGCTATAATGCAAATTTAAATATGAGAATTACAAGGACGTGTTTATATTTATGTATCCTAAGTGAGAATTATGGCTTTAGTTGATACTTTAGTATACCATATAGACCAGATAGACAAAGAAAAACTATTATCATCGACTTCAATGAATAATTTAATATTTTGATTGTTGAGTATAAACATGATTTCTTAGTTTATTATATAATTTTTCTCGTTTACTCTAATTCATGCATTCTTCCGTGATCAAAATGATGATTCCTAATATTCTCATTAAAAAATGTCCGAGGGGTCAGCTGAATTGTCATCGCTCTGATCTTGGCTTGAATTTCAATAGTGGTTTGGAATATAAAAATATAGTTTACAGTGAAATTAACCTTTGGATAGAAAAAAATGGCTATATAGAGCTTTAAACTAAAAATATCCCAAATAAACGCATTTTATTTAGTCTCTGTATTAGTCATATACGGATAATCGTGCACTCAAATATCTAGTAGTTCTTCTAGAGTTTGCAATTATATCTCTGTGCTACCTTTTGATGAAGTTATATATGAATTAAGTACAAAGAATAGTAACGTGTGTTACAATGTTTAAAGGATTACCCGTGTTCTGACTAATATTTCTTGCACAATCCTTATTTAAGTATTCAAAATTTATGAAAACATTAACAATAGAATAATACCAAACTCCGAAACAAATGAATTAAACTAAAAACTACCAGGATATTTCGTTTTCGCTGTTATTATAAAAATGGCAAAATAATTTCATTGTGTACTGAATTACGGCCATCAAAATAATTCAGTAATATATTTCAACTTTTCTTAAAATAATAATAAAAAATTTATAATTATAGAATATCTTGATATGTGTGTTTATTCAGTTAATAAAGTTGTTACCGATATTCTTGTCTTGAAATTCCTAAATGGTAATGCTGATACCTTTTTTTTTTTTTAACTTGCTCTACTAATTGAAGTATACACGTGTTGAATCACAGATTTGAGAATTGTTTCACTGAAGCATTAAGTCCTAACGCGATGCGCTTGAGTCTACGTTGGGCTAAAACTAAAGCCGTCTTTTCTTACCTATTTTGTCGCAGAGAATTGTTCATTCTACTAAATAGTTATCGTAAGAAGTCTGATCACGATCACGCCATTTTGGAAGATTCTTTGGAAGAAAAGAAATCCATGTAAATTTCACGTCTCTTGGCCTTAATGACTTCACCTCCACCAAACACCCATACATTTGTCGCTTATTCAACTCTGTAACTGTCCATTATAACAGGCATTGCATCTTATCCTACATTGCGATTTGCATCTAAAGTTCTGTTATGATCACAGATCATGTTTATAGTTTTAACTTTATAGTTTATCTTTTAATTCATATCATGAAGTCTTAACAAAGTAAATTTATGAAATGCTGCATATTTGTATCTGAAATTTAAAATAAAAAATTTTGATTTCTCAATCATGTTAAATTTTTGATTATAAATTTTTAAAGTTGAATGCATTTTTAAAATTAAATATGACATCAAAATACTATATAGAATGTGTATAATATATTTGGCTTAATAATTCTTTCATTTTTAATTAATTAGATATTTAATGTAATTTTATTATCTCTATTTTTATAGCAACAAATTATTTTCATCATCGTAAGAAAATATTTTTTTTTTTTGGTTTCTATCTTTCTTAATATTTCTGAACCGATTGTCAAAGAAGTATATTTTAAACTATAATTATTTTCCTTACATTAACTTATATTTAATTAAGTTACGATAACTTATTCTTATGACATTAAACTAAAAACAATGTTAAATTTATCAAACATACTTACAAAGTCATGTCTTATCTTTTAATTGTATTGTAGGAACTATGTTATATCCATCTAAATTCTCTGTGTTGATTATTTTAACTTTTGATGTGTAATAAAGCTAATTATGAACTTAAGAATTTTAAGGAAAAATTAAAGAAACTAAAGTGTAACAAATAAATAACTTAAATAAAATATGAATGATTTCTTTCCTATTGGAATCCCTTTTTCAACATTAATATCACCAATCACAACTGTATGTTTTATGTTTGTATGCATCTTTTTCATTTGAAATAGTTAAACTATGCTGTATTATATGCATTGATGGCAAATTCCTGATAACTAATTCATGAAATTATTTAAAAAAAGCTATTTATTATAAAAAAAAATAACTTAATAATGTATTTACTAAGCTCAGAGATTGATGATATAAATTAATGCCAGAAGAAATTCTCTCTTTTTCTTTCTTTCTCTCTCTCTCTCTCTCTCTGTTTCTCTCTTTCTTTCTCTTTCTCTCTCTCTGCAACATTTACTCTGTTCCTGAAAATAATATTTCATGTCAATTATTATTATTTTAATAAAAATGAAAAAAATTAAATATACAACTTATATTTTTATCTCCATAAATTACCCTACAATAGTTTTATTTTATAAACTTAAACTTCTTCTCTTAATTTTATTAATTTGTTATATTCACTCCTAAAAGAAAGAAAGCAATGCAATAATTAAAAATTTTATGTGTGTGTCGAGTGATATACATGAGAATGTACTTATATATATGAAAAAATATTGTAAGATTATAGATAAAAATGTACTTATTACATATCAAATGTACTTTGGATTAACTATTAAAATTTAAGACTGCCCTTTTTTATGCTTTTTTTTTGATATTAAAATTCTAAAACATCTGTTGATTTACTAGCTATAAATTAAATTTAACAGTTAATTACTTTGCATCAGTTCTAGTAAGAACCACAGTAAATAACAATTACAACCATCTGTAAAAATGAATCTAGAAAAAAACGACAAGAACTACTGGTATATTTTTCTTCTGTGAAAACTTCCGGAGAAAGCTTTTATATTGACAGTTCGCATGTGTTAGTTGCGGGTGAAAACAAAAGCACCTGCTGCAAATGACGGATGATCATCTGCGACGTTGACAGATCATTTGTTATATCGTGGTTACTCGGCTTTTTCACTAAGACGCAGAAAAAGATAAAGAAAATGTATATTTCTTTCTCTGATCTATGGGATCTATCTCTTTTTTTTCTTTTGGTGACCAGTGAATGTGGTTATCAAAAACCAGAATGCATCTGAAAACAGTAACTCTATTTAAATCACAAAATTGAAAAATATTGAATAAATGTAAAAAATTCTCCAAAACTGAATGACCTAGAGAACTAAAATGATAAAATATTTCCTTTTAAACAATGTAGTTAAAGGAAAATTTTAATGTTTGGCGAAATATAATAAAATTAATATAAGTAGCCGTGTTTTTAATTCAAACATTAAAGCTTCATTGAAAATGAAATTTTTGTAAATATAATCATAAATTGCCTGTAAATTTCAAAACATTGAACTCCAGAAGTTGTACTTTCTCATCTTTTACTAAAATACTACATTATTAGAGAAATTAGCACAAGAGTTTTCTGTATTTTATTATTAATCATTTTACATTTACCTACACCAAATGTGTGTACCAAGTAGCACCAAATTTGTATAATCAATAGCTACTTTACCTATAAATTACTTTTTCTTAATCGTGAATATTATTAAACCTTTGAATAAATGGGTATATAGACTTCTGATTTGAAGTCTTATGTGTCAGAAATTGTTTCAAGGCTTCTGTATCATTCTTTATAAAGTTCTCCAAAACTAGAAGTTTAACTATTTTCTTGTGTCACTATTATGACAAACTTTTTGTTTACTTTTAAGGGCTTAACATATACAAAGTAGACGGTATAATTTTAATGAACGAAATTTCTTGTATTTTAAGTTAATTCTATGCCTCAGCGTCTGTATTTATATTTCTTTTGTATTAAGTCATTATATTTTATATTATGGATTGAATTTTGTAACAAAAAAAGTCCATTTTTTGAAGTTATTTTTAACTGTATATTCTTACCAGCCATTGCATTTTCATCCAGTTAATTCCTCTATCATGATTAAGGAAACAATATAAATCGCAGAGTATGATTGCACTGTATAAAAAAATTGTCAATCATGGTTTGTTCGTCGCTCAATGGTAATTTTTGGCACACGAGGGCTAATTAGACTGGGACCTATGGTTTAAAGTGGATTCCGAACCACTACAAACATCCATGCCCAAGGTGGGATTCGAACCCACAAACTGTTGAACCGAAGGCAAGAGCGCTAAGGAAGGCTGCCCGCTCGGCTTGCCAATCATATGCCAGCACATATTTGTTAGAACCACAGAACTTATCAATTACGTTACCTTTAGTTGAGTTAAAGATAGGTTCCATTATATTCTTCAGAAAGATAGCTATTATCACAAATCGACAAAGATTTCTACTGCTGCTAACTGTTTCACATGACAAATTCTTTTTTATTGAAATTAATTGGAAAGTTTATTTTTACAGTACTGAGTCAGGTGCATTATTAATTATTCAGATTTTAATTAATAAATTTTCATCAGTTGATATTTAATCCATGCTATTTAATGCATTTTCTTTTTTTGCATAAACAGTAATAGTTTATCAAATGTTAGTTGTATCGAGTAATCCCAAAAGAATTATGTTAGACTGTATAATACGAATTTTCGGCGCATGATTACAATTCCAACATACACTGTTTGGAATCATGCCAACAAATTATCTTTATAATTGCATGGGAAAATGTCAATTTTGTATATTTATGAAAAATTTTTAAGCACTCCGTAAATCATTTTACGTACTCGTACATTTGTTGCGAGAACCCATAAACTAAATTGGACGAATCATTATAGTACCTACTCTTTTATTTGTAATAGAAATATATTTTACCATTTTATGAAATTTTAAAATATCATAGAAAAATTTATTATCATAAAATTTTAAGTTCAAATATGTATTTTACCGAGCGTATCTAAAAGATTCCATTAAAAAGATCAGTATCATACAAATTTGGTAAAATGTTAGCAGAAAGGAAGTACTTCAATTATATTAGTTTTTTTTTTTAATTATGAGAGAAAGAGTAATGTTTCTTAAATATTTCGAAGTATTACTTCGCATAAAATGCCTTTAAATTAATCAACACTTGACTGTGAGAATCCATGATACTTCATTTATTATTCAACAAATAGATATTAGCAATAAAAATTTTCATCAGTATTGCTGAAATATTAATGTTTCACCGATGACGAAAGATAATCGCAAAAAAGCAGTCAAAGTTATATTTCCTTCCAATAATTGTTTCCATCACTAAATTTAATTGTTAATTTTAAACCATACTTTGTATTTTCCTTTTTAGCTACAATAGTGTTTCACACTGCTTAGCGCGAATGCTCTCACAGTCCAAAACGGTTGTAAGGTTTTTAATATCCACCGCGTATTGTTTTCCGAGAAGATTTTTCATATATAGTGGGTCGTATTCACATATCGCAAGAAAGAAAACGTGGAAAACTCCAAAGCACTGATGTGCAACTGACTTCTGCAAGAAGCAAACATACATGCAGAAGTCAGCTGCACAACATCCAGCACCCGTTCTTCAACTGTGACTGGGATTGAATCTAGACCTTTTGCTCTAGGCTGCTGCCCTACCGTTAAGCCATGGAGAGCCCCAGTTACTTTAGTATTAAAAACTGTCAGCTATATCATTTATCTATGCAATTGATATGATATAGATGACATGTATGTGATATCAACAAATTACTATTACTAAATAATTTTTGATGTCGCATAGCTGGCAAACTAATATCTATTGATTGCTGTCATTCTTTGAATATCCACGGCTTAAATCTTTTTTATTTTTATAAATAGAGTATATTTTTATAAACAGTAATCCACATTCACGTGTCTCATGAAAGGAAACCCAGAAAACTCCCGATAACCCATCCGACTGATGTGAAAGTACTTATAGAAATACAAAACCCACTTCTCGTTGTTCAACAATAACTGGAATTAAACTCAGGACCAGCACTTCCGAAAAGCGTTGCCTTACCTCTAATTTCATAGGGAAAACAATAAACAAAATACATTGCGTATATGACAACTGAAGCATTACTTTTCAAGAGAACTTTTTCACGAAAAGCGGGCCCTATTCAGCTGTTGTTAGGGATGGAACTCAGAATACCACGCACTGAAATCAAAAATATTCATTGCTTAAAATGAGTGCTTAAGAAATTGTAAAGGTTGGGATCATACTTTTAATTCTCTGTATGTCATAACCATTTGTAACTACGTCAACATATGCTCATGGAACAGCAAATAGAGAAAACGACCGGAATTTTTCATTTTGTAGTCAAAGTACCTCAGAAAATTAGATAAAGCTTGACTAATTTTTATTAGAACTGCCATAAAAGATGGTGTCATACCCAAAATCTCAGTTACCTATTTCACATATAACGAACCATGCAAATGCTTTAAATTTTTCATGGTTACTTTAAGGCGGAATTTTCCGGGAATGTAAGTCTCCCTTAATCATCCATTTATGGCATTTTTATTACTTTTTGGGAGAATGATGTTTGCTCAATAGATAACATATATCCGCGGACTTTATTCGGCTTAGCCTTTCATTCAGTGTCTCATAAAAGAGAGAGATTGTAAAGGCACCATGCATCACTTTTCATTTACTAAAAATTTAGTGGAAGTTCCTTTCTAGTAAAAATGTAATTATTTCCTTCTTCGCAAATTATATGTTAAACCTCTTCCCTCAAAAGTGAGATTTATAATACTTTTATCATCTCATTAAATTTGACGAGTGAAATCTCAGGATATTACTTCCAATTATATTTCGCTAGTTCTTGCTCTAATAGTGAAGGAACCTCATTGTAAAATTTCCTCTTCAATGGACGGATATTCTTCAATTTAAATATTCTTTCCCTTTCAAAACCTCCATATTCTGAGAAATATAAGCGGATATAATACTGATAATTTTATAATAGGGCAAATGAATCTTAGAATTTAAGGTTGCATATTCATTAAAAGAGACATTAAAGAAATTTTAACTCTCTATATACTTTGATCGCATATTATAATAATGGTTATCTCTCTGTAATTTGATCAAAAAATTTCTGTGTGTGCTTTGATCACATATTAATCAAATGATAGCACAAATTAGTATTGTTTGGTCTCTTGTAGATGAAACCAGATTATGAGCAATTTTTGTTCTGTACTTATATATTAGCAAAAGAACGCGGCTGAGCTGGTAGCGTAATGGTTAGCGCTCTGGCCTTTAGATCAGCGACTTGTAGCTTCCATTCCCACCTTTAATGTTACAATTATAACTATAATATATAATTCGTTCAAAGTGTAACTCTCGTAAGTATATATTATAACTTGTTATTTGTTTCAGCTGAAAAATATGTGTGCAATATTATCAAAATATATATTATATATTTTGATAATTCCACATACATATTTTCAGCTGGATAAAATAACGTAATAACTGTTACTATATTTCAACCGGATTTCGTGACTAGTAGTCAGCAACTATATGTAATTCATCAATAAACTTTGTAATGTGCCCAAGTGAGTCTTTTTTAAGAAAATATTTAAAGTGCGTTTATGTTCTTATATTAATTTTAGTGTATATAATATTTTACTTCTAGTTATTACGTTTTTTATCCTGCATAATTGATAACCTAAAAACTGGAAAATGTTGAAAGGCTTAATAAATCATCTGCTACTTCTGGAAGATTTTTTATTCTTAGAGGGTTTTACTTTGTAAGGACTGAAGCATAGAAAACTCTCAAAGCAGTCAATCTAAGTGATGCCTAGGCGGACACGCAATACTGCTTAACAGTGGCTAATGTGTAATAATTATTTCACACTGCGTAGTAAATAGGCTAACAGTTCAAAACTGTGTTAAGGCACTTTAAATATACGTCACGTATTTCACAGATAGTGATCCGTGTGGTAATATCACAAGAAAGAAATACAGCATTCATCTTTCATAGTTCAATAGCGGTTTTGATTCATTCTAAGAACTTCACTTCAAAAATCGCGCGCGGCCACTGTGAACTCATATTTATTTTTTACACTGTGTAGCATACAGCTGATCTGAAAACTGTTAAAAGTCATTTGAACGTCCTGCCTTCCAGTGTGTTTTTCGGGGGAATTCACATGTTGCTAGTGAGGAGAACGAGAATATTCTCAAACACTCCCTCGATAGGCTGGCATGCAGAGGTAGAAACTAAATATTTTCCACAATTCAGTACTGCAGTAGCTGGACACGTACCTAAGACATTCCCTCCGAAAACATGGTCCCAAAGAGCACTTACATTGCATATTTTGGCGACGCTGTAAACCGATGTGCACTCTATCTTCTTTCTTTTTACTATTGTTCCTACAACCAAATATTTGAAGCTATTTATCTAGAATAAAAGAAATAGCCCCTACTGAAACTTTCTTAAATCCAGTCGAGCAATCCTTTAAGAGAACACGCCAAACACTACTTTATGCCGTGAAATCTCAAAAACATTAAATTGTCTATATAGCATGTGTTTTAAACTATGGCCTATGTATTAGAAATACTTGTCTTTTATGATCTTTAATCTTTTATGATTTCTGTCTGCAATTTTTATTCAATTAGCTACCAACGCATAACACATAAAAATAATACTGTCTATCAAACATGTGGACTTATTGATTGCAACGGCTATAGTAAATATTTTGATTTAACTCCTATGCAGTGTTATCGAAGTTGAATTTATTATGTAAACAAATCCTCAGTGTCAAATAATATTCGCGATTAAGTGATGTAAAACTATTCCTAAGTTAATTCTTGAAATCCATGACTCAAAAATGGACCCCTATGCTCAATAAATTTAAATAATTCTCCTGAGCAAGCTTATCTGATAAATAAATAGTGAAAAGAATTATTTTTTTAACTCTATCTAAAAATAAATGTAATGATGGAAGCAAACTATATTTTTTACAGAATTCTATATTTTCCACCACTCATTGAATATATAACAAGAATAACTGTAAAATACCTTTCCTTTTTTTACATGATAATAAGTCTATTCTTCATTAAGAAAATGAGCTAATCTTTTGGCCGATTTTTCTTAATATGTGAAAAAATAATTAAGAAATTGTTCCTCATTTTTTGAAATGCCATTAATCAAAAGCTTTTTTACTTTTAATTTACTATCGTTATTTTACCGCATAAAAATAAATTAATGGTTTTTAATACTTTAAAATTCACAGAAATAATTTTATGTGAATTTTTATTTGCTGTAATCCTAGACAAAAAATACAAAATTTCAGGCATCTCCAATTTTCCAGCATTAAGATTCAAATCTGATTCGCATTTTTTTATTAGCATACTTTTTTCATTATTAAATATTGCTTAATATCGGTTAGACAGATCCAACGTATCAATAAAATTATACTTTCAAAGATGCAAAATGGGAGTATATTTCTCAAATTTAGTTTTTTGTATTAATTTTTTTTCTTCACATGTTTTAAATATACTTAATTTGTTCATTTCCTGTGCCCGAAAGTTTAAATCTCCCTTTCAAAAGAGCTAATTACTTTCTCCAATGCTTTGTGTCATTTATTTTAACGATGTCACTTTTCTTTGGTACATTTAAAATGAAATTAATGTTTTGATACATTTGCTAATGTTTCATTTTATACAAGAAGAACAATGGATGGTTTAAACTTTCAATACTTAGCAAAGTGTCATATCTTCTCTCAAGTTTCAGAAATGCTCGAGAATTGGGAAATAAATTATTTTTAATTTAACATTTTAATATGACTTCTCTGTAATTCGATAAATTTGAATGTTAATTATATTGTCATTTCATAAAAAGGAAACAATTTGCTTCAAAATAATTTCTGATTGTACTTTTAATATTTTTGGTTTCATATTATAAAATAATATGTATAGTGTATTTTTTAACCATTATAAGGCACGGTTGATTATCTTAAGTAATTGCAACCTTTTATAGTAGCGTCATTTTATTCTTGTTGTAGTAAAAATAAAGATTTTTGCTAAAAATCATATATAATGATCCAGCACTTAAAAAAAGTAGGATAAAATTATCATTTAACATTATCATTTTAAAAATTATCATTAAACTATGTGTTGTTGGTATTCTGGAAATACAATATACTTGTTACGTACAAAATACATTTACCAAAACAAGCTCACCAAAAAATATTTTCCAATATCACAATAGGGTGTGATAGTAATATATTTTAAATACAAACAATTCAAGACCCTTCTTCTTTTAGTGTCACAAAGAATGCTTGACAAAAATTTATCCTCAAAATTCGAATCTTTTTCATAATATATTCAGATGGAAAGTTATAAAATAATTGAAATAGAGGCCAAAAGTAAATTCTATAAAAAATATAAAATTCTAAGAAAATGACATAGTACGTATTCATAAAACTATATTTGCGAATATTTTATTTAATATGTGGTTCATTTTCAGTAATTTCTTTATTGATAATAACTAAAGAGATATGAGATATTTTTTTCTTATATTTAAATAGTTTCCAACTTCATTATTTTCTTACAAAAACGGAAACTTCTAGTTACTTCCGTAAAATATATATATATATATATATATATATATATATATATATATATATATATATATATATATATATATATATATATATATATATATATATAAGCAAAGTTCATATAAAAGCCTCAGTTTCCCAATTATTTTAATCCTGTCCACATTATCATACATTTACATTTTCTTGGCATATTTTCAAAATATTTTTAGTTTTTACTTCTGATATTTTATTTCTATTTCAATTTAGCAACAACTCCCTGTCAAATACTTAAAAAGGTAGCCATTTATCTCTGCTTTTTTATTTACGTTTCTAATAAAATAAATTACCTTTTGCTAATCCTTTTTCTAATCCTTTTCTGTATTTGCACAAAAAAGTAGGGAAATTGAAAGCGGTAGGATAATATTTAAAACTTTTTAAAAAGAAAAAAGAAACGTTCATTTGTGCATTTTATGAAAAAAAAATGATAACCCATGGTTAAATTCATGTTTCATTATGGTATGTAAATCTTTTTCTTATGACGTAAATGATTATAAATATGCTTTTTTTGTAATTCCCGGATAAAAACGGGAATTTAGGAAAAAAGTTCAGCGACAAGTCTGGCAAATCTCCAAAAAGATGTTCTCAGAAATTTCTCTCCGAAACTGCTTTTAAATAACTTCCTCATTGAAAAAGAGGAAAAAATGAGTGAAAATAAAACCAAATGAGAATCATTAAATAAGATTTGCTTATTATAGTAAACACAGATGCTACGGTTAAATTTATTTCAATTTTTAACGGTATCCTTTTTTTAAACGTCATACGTTGGCTAAGAACAAAGAATTCTTTATCAACATTCTGTCTAATACACATAGTGCATTTATTATTTATGATCTGGTTTACTGTCTTTCACAGTAATTTTTTGCTTTATTTATTTAAAACATATTTTCTACGAAACTAATTTATTACAAATTCTGAAAGTAAAGTAAAATTTCATAATTAAGAATCTTGAAATCACACAAAACAATTTTTAGGTATGAACGTCGAGGAATAATAGATTGGTTAATTGATCGCGCTGGGGTCTCGTTTTACACACGAGGGCTAGTTTGATCGGAACCAAAGGTTTAAAATAGAATCGAACCTATAAATTGTTGATCTGGAGAGTAGAATGGTAATCATTCAGCTTTTCCTTTACGTGGCCTAGTGATAAGGCAGCTGTCATCGGAATATAAAGCTCCAGGTTCGATCTTAGCAAATGTTAAACAACAGGAGATGGATGTTATGCTTCTGCTTACACGTCTGTTGTGGTTGGTGCTTGGAAGTTTTCCGGTCTTCTTCCTTTACGACACGTTAGTACAGCCCACTATCCATCAAAAAATCCTCCCAGAAGCCAATTTATGCGGTGAACGCCTTACAACGGCCGCTAGTCTGTCTGTTCTGCCGGGTCAAAGCTTTTCAATCAACCTCAAAGACTGATCAAAGTACAGGGTGATCTTTTTTAAAGTGACAGTGTTTGGAGCGCTCTGTAGCGCGATCTAATAGCCGGAATAGCACCAAAATTGGTATTCAGACTAATCAAAACACGGGGAAAATCATTCTGTTAAAAAAGATTTAGTTCCAAAAATCGCCGCTAGGTTATTTTGTGGCGCTTTATAATGTATAAAATGTGAGAAAAGAGAAATACTGACACATACAATCGAACAATTAAATTTTTAATGTTTATTTATTACATTAACTTTTCCGGTGAGGAATTAGACCACATTCCATGTGAGCAACGTTCTCAGAAATAACACCGTGCATTCTGTGCACAACGTTCTCCACAGCCGTGCGTAACATATCGCAAGGAATATTCCGCACTGTCTTTGTTAGGTTGTCCTTTAGAATAGACAAATTTGATACTCTACCAACATAAACGCACGTTCCGGTAACATGAGAGATATAGCCACTGGAGCTTGTATACTTCAGCTGAGATTATTTGTCGGATCTGCCTACTACTTGCTTTTATAGCCCCTATTACTGGTACTGTCATCGAACAACATTTGCATTTTGCTTTGGTACCTGTGTCTTATGCTAATTCTCGTTATTGTAAACTACAGCAGCGCCACAAAGTGCCCTAGCGGTGACTTTTGAACTTTTTTTTGTACGGATTTTTTTCCCGTGTCTTGATTAGTCTAAATACCAAGTTTGGTGTCATTTTGGCTATTAGATCGCGCTACAGGACGTTCTAAACACTGTCACTTTAAAAAGAAAACATTTCTCCACAAATAGTTAAATACTAGTAATTAATACCCGTATTTATATTCTTAGAAAAATATTATATTTAAGAAATTCATCAAATGTGCATTTAACTTTTTATAAAAGAGACATGTTAAAATAAATTTCTGTTATAACTGTAATTTATTTCGATATGATGAATAAAAAGTTTGTATTTCAGTGTTGAAATACTCATAAATTAAAAGTGTGAAAAATGTTTTATTCTATAGAATTAGCTCTTAATTAATTTGTGTAAAGGATCCAAAGAATCGGGAATTTTGTTTATTAAAATTTTATTTTATTTTGCAGTTATGGAAATAATCCAGAATTTATTAGATAGTAAAATTTAGCAAAATACAAAATCCACTCGTAACCAAGCTGCTCGCCGGTTACAATTGCAAATGTATTTTCATGTTTCTGATTACTAATCATTTTGTATGGAGTCCTTCCTTCTGAGCTTCAACTTTGCCCATTTATTCGTGATGCTACGCGAGTCATCTTGATAATTTGTGTATCATTACTGAGACTTTTAAATTCTACTTTTTGATATTTTGTAATTTCTTTAAAAATTTCACTGTTTTCTAACAGCATTTTTCACTCCTTTATGTTGTCTTTGAGTTCTTGAATTGTAAAGTTGGGTTGATAAGGTTTTTAAATTTTATTCGTTATAAAAAAATCTACATTAATTGTTATAAAAAAATATAAGTTCTGTTAATCCATTAAGATTTTCTAACGTATATTTTTTAAGTACATTGTACGTAAAATACGAGATACAATCGAGAAAATTTTAAATTTTATAATTCATATTATTTACTTGAAATTTTCTATTATTAATTTCTATCTTTAACATCTCTCTTATAAAAAGAATGCAATTTGAATTTCTTAAATACAAATGAAATAATGCAGTCTAGTGTTCACTTTGGGGCCTAAAAAATAGAAAAAAATTAGACTTTTTCCATAAATTTTGTAGTTAGATCTCTAAATTGGCATCAATCACATTTTTGTTTAATTTTTGTCTTTTTCTAAAGTTATTTTTAGATGAATCACACGAGTGAATCATTTATGGTAAGCTTCATAGTGTTTTGCTTTTACAAAATTAAATCTGTCATCATAAGAACGAAACTATTAATTTTTTATTGACAGTGAACTATGTAAAAATTGCTCTAAATATTTTAAAAGCACATAAGGGTGTAATATGCAACATTTAAAAATATAATACCTAGTGACATTATTTTTTGTAAAAACTATGGGACCCTTGCGCATAGTTAGGTTAAATGAGCCACTTATTTTTCATATTATGTTGTATATGAATATTTTAGAAAGAAAACAAATATCTTATTTTTGAAATATTTTTTGAATAAGAATTACTTTAATTCCACATTCTAATCGATATTTTACATTTTATAATTAATCGAAAATTAATTATAATTTTCGGAAAGGATTTTTTAAAATACATTTTTTTATAGATCACATCTGAAAAGGAATGCATTATTCACATTTAACAAATCTAAAATTGAATAATTAATAATTTTAAGCAAAATTTTGTTTTTTAAATATTGAATTTCGAGAAAATAGGAATTTTATTTTTTAAAAAATCGATACAGTGGTCTTAAAAAATTTATTACCTGAAATATAACGAAATAAAAATAAGTATGTTAAACACTCGCTCACAAATCTGCATATTTTATAATATTACACTGAGGAGAGCAAGTTAAACAAAACTTTTCTCCTCGCTAAGAAATAAACTTTTCATAGGAATAAAATATGTCTACAACCTTAAAAAGATTCCAGTTTTTCTTTCTTTTTAATACCCCTTGGAGATAATGATTCACACTTTTTATTGTATGAGTGGGACTAAGTGCGAAAATCGTCCATAAATTACATGCTGTCTTGTTGTCATGGTAATGCCCAACCTCGAACGAGCCTCTGACAGTGTCACAGCAATCGTCCCCATTTCGGGTCTCCTCAGGAAATGAAGGCCAACCATTGTCGACTGCCACCATCGAAAGTGTTTTTTAACTCAACGACTTTCGCGACTTTTTTTTTTTCTGTAGCGATCAAGGAAAGCGTGACACAATCACGAGGTTTTTATTTATCTCATTATTCTCTGTTAACCCATAAATTAATCCAGCAATATTGTCAAACTTAGAAATTACTCTAATGAAAATTTATAATTGGGAAGTTGAAATATTACCTTGAGATATAGTCAACTGTTATCTTTAACAAGTTTGTTCTCTCAATTGGCAGTCGTTTATCATTGTTACGAAATTATTGCAAATTATTTAGTATCGCCATTTGATCACATATCAAAGAAAATAACAATGTAAATAATTAGTTCGAAATCATTTGTATTCCTTCTGTGTAGGATAAGAAGGAGTTTTTATTTGCACTGTCTCAGATTTCCTACTCCATTTTCTAATGTGATTCAAATTTCATAATGAAGAGCAATCAAAAATTTAGATCATTAAATTCAGCTAGTTTTACTAGACGATGTGCTGTTGCTTAAGGCTGTGTGCATTTACGAATCATTTATTTAAATATTATTATACGTTTGAGATTGAATATGGTTGCAAGAAACTGTCATTAATTTCGTTTGTAAACTTGTCATGTTGTTATGATGAATAATATGTATATAGCTAGAATTAATATTGAACCAACATTTCGAATACATTTTTATGCATGCAAAATTGTATCTAATACAAAGAACTTAGTAAATATATTTAGAAAATTGTATCTACTGAAAAGTTATATCTTTTTTTTTTTTTTTTTTTTTTTTTTGCTTCACAAGTAACGAAAACGAAATTTATATAAGAAACTTTAAACTGGGTTAAACAATTTGCTTGAAAACGGTTATGAACTTTCATTAAACAGAAAAATTTTGCAAGTAGGTACCTTTTTGTTCCATATGGATGTTGTTATGTAAAAATGTCAATAATTCAGAGATTTGATTTATTTTAGTAAGACATCATTGGAACCAAAAAAATTGATACCACCATCAAAAAGTTATTGTGATTTAAAAGTCGGGTCACGATAACGTGAAAGTGATCTTTCTTGTATCCAGAAATTTATAAGTTCGATACCTAGCCTAGCCGAAGACTGTTGTGCGGAGAGGGACTATATATAGGCATGTTACTCTTTCTTAAAGTTAAAACTCCCGCCGTTGGAGTTGTGAACAAGTTTGGAGAGACAAGTGTCAACTATGATAACGATCTTGTCCCTTTATCTTGATTTAAAATTACGTAGCAATTGGTTGTATGCAGCAGTTAGTTGATTTTTATTTCGGACGGTAGAAGTAGCCAGCCACCCACACAAAAACGTATTCCAATAGCCTAAAATAAATAAGCTTTAAAGATAATTACTAAAATGGATGCTTCACTGTATTTACACATTAATAGCTGCACATTTTTTTTAAAAAAAATGCTTATTTATTCAATATTCGTAGTGAAAATATTGATTCTACTTCTAAATTGTATTATTTCTAAATTGGATATGTAATTCGTGTATTTTCAATAATACTTTAATAATTGCTTAAAAATATTACGCATTTTACTAATTCTGTAGAAAATTAAAGGCTTTTTCTGCTTGTTGATTAAGATATGGGTTTAACTACGTTTATTTTTGTAACTCAATGAGAGATACAGTCCTGTTATTCAATCACCGGTTGGGTTTAATATCTCGCTTCTATTGTGTCACTGGTTTCAAATGGAAGAACGCTTGCTCAAGTGCTGACTTCGTCACTTGATCCTGCTTCAAAATTAAAAGGGGATGGCTGTGTTGAACTGCTTTCGTCAGCAAAATATTCAACCAGAAGCATATTGTAATAATTTAACTTAACTAATAATGCAATCATATATATATATATATATATATATATATATATATATATATATATATATATATATATATATATATATATAGATATATATATTAGCTTTTTGTAAATTAATAATTCCAACTAGATGTACTTACTTTCACAGAAGCATTGCCGTAAAAATCGAATTTATCTGAAATAATAATTTTTAATTGTGTAGCATATGCTATATATACGTGTTTATGTATCAAATATAATTTCATTAATCAATTTCAACAAATGTGCTATCATAAAAGGAATTAAAATTATATTAACACTAGTTTGCAAAAAATATGTATTCATTATATGCTATTTGAATGGTTTTCAATAGAATTTCCAGTAATGAAATTACCTTTATTCTTTTAATAAAGGTTGTGAATGTCTTATTGGAGAATGGCGCTCAAGTAGACCTCGCTGATGCTGACCACAGAACAGCACTTCGTGCTGCAGCCTGGGGTGGTCATGAGGAAATAGTCGCTCGGCTCCTGTCCCACAATGCCTGCGTCAACAAAGTGGACAACGAAGGGCGTACTGCTCTCATTGCTGCTGCCTACATGGGGCATACAGAAATCGTCCAGCAGTTACTTGACCACAACGCTGAAATTAATCATGAAGACAGCGATGGACGGACAGCACTTTCTGTGGCCGCACTCTGTGTGCCCGCCTCTGAAGGGCATGCCCGAGTAGTCAGTCTGCTTCTAGAGAGAGGGACTGAGGTAGACCATCGGGATAAAGATGGAATGACTCCTTTGTTGGTGGCTGCTTTTGAAGGACACAGTGAGGTAATATGAACTCTTTGCATTTCTTTATATTGGTAAACTCTTATTTTTAGTAAATGATTGGATTTTATTATTGAATTCTTACTAATAGGTTAAGGAATAAGTTCGTAGCGTTTTTACCAAAGACTTTTATTTAAACAATAATTATATCATTAAGTTAATCAAATATATATTAGCTGTTGCTTTTTACAACCTCTTCCCACCTCTCGACCAACTTGTTGATGCCGTTCCACCAACAATTGCCTGGTCTGGTGTCAAAGAATTTGTAAAGTCAGTTTTTAAGGACCTCTTTGCACACTGGGAAATGCTCGAAAAGTATGCCACAGTCAACAAGGAGCTCTACATTGCCCAGCTACACCGCGTGAATGAGGCTATTCGACTGAAAAGACCTGATCGACATGGTCAAACCATACTCCTTCACGACAACGCCAGGCCCCATGTTTGCATAAGTCATCAAAGCCGCATTCCAAGAGCTCAAATGGGAGGTCCCTTCAGCATCCGCTGTATTCTCCGGACCTTGCACCGACCGATTACCATCTTTTCCGCTCCTTGTCAAACCATATGAAGAGTGTTACCTTGGATAACAAAGAGGTCCTAAAAAACTGGTTCAACAACTGCTTTGACACCAGACCAGGTGATTTTTGGCGGAACGGAATCAATAAATGGCTCGAGAGGTGGAAAGAGGTTGTAAACAGCAACAGCGAATATATAATTGATTAACTTATTGATATAATTGTTGGTTTTTGTTTAAATAAAAGTCTTTAGTAAAAACGCTACGAACTTATTCCGCAACCTAATAAAATGTATAATCATTATAAAGGATTTATTAATAAAAACGTGTAGTTAGAGCCTAAATTGATCACATTTTACATCGGTTTTTCTCGTTCTGTGGCCGAGTGACTCTTTTTGAATGCAATGTATATTCTGCGTCACACAAATATTTTTAAATTAGTATATATCACTTGCAAATGCATGCGAATATTTTTTCAGATTATATCAATAATACAACAAAAGCAAATATCATTAAATTGGTAAGTTACATTAATACCGTGATTTCCAGATAAAAAAACAGCCATGTTTTCAATAAATAAAACTAAAAATTTTAAATTAAAATTTTTATCAGTGTCTTTTTATTGGTGCTACGCTTACGTGCATATAAAGAAATAAATATTTTTGTATTCTATTAATAAATATAAATCCGTTTTCTAATAATAAATATATACTAGCGTGATTTGGAAAATGGGTGAGGAGTTTGTGAAAATCGGGGTTAAAAAATCGTCAATTATACAAGTATTCAAAAATGCTGAATATTTCGATAAGTTTTTTTCTACGGGATGTCTAGGACAGCTTGCTAAATTTTGAGTATTTAGTTACTGATTTAGATCAAGATTTGAAAAATCTTACCAGCCACGAGTAGAATCAATTACTTAATAATTCGCATTATGTGCAGTCAAACTTATCTACACCTGGACCTCAATTGGGCTCTACCAGTTTGGTAAGAAACTGCAGAGTGAATACCTTCGTAATACATGACCTTTCAACTCAAAGGTATCATTTCACTTGGAAGACATTGCAACCACGACTTATTTAACGTGCTGATTTGAGATTTGCTTATATAAGACATTTACATTTATGTAACATTATATAATATCATATATAATGTAAGATAAGCAAATCTCAAGTATATGTAAATAATATGTCATGTAAAAAAATATAAGAAACACTTTCTTATATTATTTTACATTGTGTAAGAAAGAAAATAATTAATTCATAAAAAAATCTAGGTTAAACTTTTAATGTCTCTCATTTATCTATATAAAAAGTAGAATTTAATAATATATTCTCTCAAATAATAGTTAATATTCTCTCACAAAAAGCATTTCTGCAATATTAAAAACAATCTCTTTTTTTATCCAAATTCTTCGGGTTTCTTAGATACACGACATTTTTATAGATGAGACGGCCAAGCAATCAAACTTTCTTGAGAAAACGTTTTCAAACTTAACCCTTTACTATGTAACTAAACGAAAATTAAAATTATTTGCTTGATATAATTATTTGAGATACGTTTTTATAGAATTGGAGCCATTTGGTTAAAATTCCTAACTTATCCAATCTTCGTTTATGTAAAGCGTATCCTTGTTTATTTGTAATGACTTCAAACATTTCTTATCAGGATAATAGGGAAATTTAAAACTAATCACACCATTTTCACTAGTCACATTATTCTCCAGAGATTCAATTTCTCAGTTTATTTTACCGCCCAATTTGCAACAATGCAATGTTCTTCTCATTACAGGTATTTGCATTTTAAATCTGAACTACCAATAATGATAAAATGTGCAGACAATTACATTATATTTGAATCCACCTTGTTTGAAACCACGAAAATTAGGAGCAATTGCGAAATAAAGACAGAAAACTTGAAATTATTACATTTTTAATAAACAATAAAGAAACCTAATTCACTTATACATATGTAATGATTAATTTTTTTAAAAAAAAAGGCTATAAAATGCTTTTAATGCAAAAAAGAAACTTTTGTATCATTTAAAACCATCAAAATGTCACTTTATATTTGAATAATGTAATTACAGAAGCTTCCTTTCATTATTTTTATGATTCTCATTTCTCTTTAAACTCGTCTGGATTTCTTTAAACTTATGTTATGTAGGAAAAAAAAGTGTTTGAATAATTCGATTCATTTCTTCAAATTATTGAAAACAATGTTGATTCTCTCCGGAGCAAGCTGTCGTACCTGCATCTACGTGAAATATCGATCATTTCCTCACCCTGACTCATACGTTTGTGATCGATAAGTAAAAAAAAAGTTTTCCCACATTGGTATTCAGTCACTTTCACAGTTTATCAACTACTTTTACTGGTATTAGATACTAAAGGATATATTCTGAATCTGAATTTATTCTCTCATTATTTCAAATGTTGAAAACATGCAGTTAAATATTTAACATTCATTACATAAAAATTCTTAGAGTAATTAGAAGATGTTTTTTTTTTTGCTTACGTTAATTCCTTTAAAAATCAGAAAATAGATTTTTTTCATTAAAATAGATTTTTCTCAATAAAAAAAGATCTTTATATAAATATACCATATTTGAAAAGAGATATATAATGATTATTACTAAATAATTATAATTAATCAGTGTGAAGGAAAAAAAATAAGAAGAAACATTGCAGTGAATGAAATTCTACAAAATATGATAGCAACTGAAATGTGTTTAAAAACAATTGTGATGAATTAAATGAAATAATCTTAATGAGAAATTTATTTTTTAAATAAAACAAATCAATTCTCTCATTAAAACTATTTTTATCATTAAAAACACACTATAAATGAAATTTTTCAAAATATTTGTAGCTAAATTACTTAAACAAAATTAATGTAAGTGAATGAAACACTGTAGACTTTCCGTTTTAGGTTTTTGGCACAAACACACACGTTGTTAAGTATCACAACTTATCAATTATTTTGTCGTATTGTTCACTTGCATTAACTGGTTACAAAAAAAGTATCCTTGTTGTTATAGAACTTCTAAAGGAAAGGAAATTTTGTTGATATCCCGGTGCATATGCAGATTCTTAGTTTAAAATGCAGTAATCTGCATTTTATAAACTGAGAGTAGTCTCTCTAATGACGCCGTTGCTGTGAATAACTGATTAAGTATGTATGGCACATTTTGATTCATTACAATGGTTTCACCAGAAGCGCGTGTTTCCTACCAGTCTAATGGAGGTCTATCAATCTCTTGCACAATATTTCATGCAAATTTATATTCATTGAATAGTTTTATTTTAACATGGGATTTTAATATTATATGTACCTGTACCATTGCTGAATATTCTTTTCAGACTAACAACAGAACTGTTGTTTATTTGATTTCGTTTAGCTGTTTTCCCGCAACATTTCGATAAAAAAAATGTTATAAATGTGCTGAATTAAAGATTTTCATACCTGTTTTATCTAGTTCGAAATTAAAAATTTATTTTCTCAAATTTTTCTGTAAATTGGCTGTAAGTATTCCAACAAATCTGATTGTCTTTGATTTCAAGATTAGGAATTTTGTGGCATGTGTGTGTGTGTATCGTGTGATCAATGTTTTCTTAATTCTCATCACACACTTTAAATATGATTGATTTGAATTTTATGTATGAGGATAAAAAAATTATCCATTGTGGTCCAACTAACTTCTTTTATTAAGATAAGTTTTAATCCACTTGACTACTGATGTTTGGCAGGTCATAAATTATTGCTTCCAAAATATTTGATAGTATCAGATACTTTTACTTTTATGTTATATATATATTACGATCTCTCTTCTAATTACGAATTTAATGAAAATTTCAGCCGCACTGTTTAAAAAACTGGAGAGGAATGCTATGCTTCTGTTTTCTGCATGTTTACTTGTCGAAGTATTGTAAGAGATTTTCTGGATTTTCTCTCTTAAGACAAGTAAATACGGCCTGTTATTATTTAAAAAAAAGTGATTGAAAAAGCTGTTTTTCAAATTCCCTTTAAAAAATTTTGTTTATCGGGTTATTTGCTACCTGGAGTCTGGTAATTTATTTAATGTCAAATACCATTTGAATTTGCACAGAAATATGTATACACAGTACTTATCTTGTTAAACTTCGAAACAGGAAAATTACATTCTATAATTGAAAATAGGTAGCTTAAAAACTCTTTATTAGACTTTAATACAAGGCTAAGAACTTTAAAATAATGGAACACACAACATATCGCTAGTGCACCGTCGAAACTAGGAAAAATGCTGTATGAAGTGATGAATCGAGTTCACTTAGATACACACACCAATGACTGAACGTGTACACATCGTAAGCCACGCGAAGTGAAGGATTCTCGTAGGACGACTCTTGCATCCCCATGGAAAAGAGATGGTTTTTTATGTGTGACAACTTACACGTTTCTTTGTACCAGCCTTATATCGGCGAGTGATCTGTTACATTGTGACCCATCTGTTCGCTTCTACAATGTGGGCCAAACAACGATGATTTCGCTCACCTACCGCAGTCAACTGTTTCTGTCATGTTGTCCGTGGCAGTTGACTCTAGCATTACCAGAATCGATATACTTACGGGTACATCCTTGAATCAGTGGTACATTATAACAAAGTGACTCCTTTTGAGAGCATTTATTTAAAAATTTTTGCAAGTTAAAATTTATCATAGGATTACTAATAACATTAAAAAAAGCAGTTTCGTAACAAAAAATGAAAAGGAAATGTAAAGAGAAAATTATATGCATTAGTAATGGAAAAATTGCTTCATAAGAGTAATTTTAATTACTTTTTTTAAGTGAATAGTGAAATTTCATTTTATAATTATTTTCAATATTCTTGTTTCGTTATGGAAAAAAATATAAGTGAAAGATTTCTTGGAGAAGCAAAACTATTTTTTAATTACTTTAAATGTTTCAATTTGTTATTTAGCTGAATTTAAATTGTTTTTTTTAATTTAAGAATACTTGTGGATTAATTAAAACGGTGCGATGAAACTTGGCATTCCTGACCTCAAAGGTATGCCCATTCTGTATATCCACTAGTTTCTCATGTGTAGCCACTGTTGAGTATATGTTTACTGAATGTTGCGTTTCTACTTCCTATATGCACATGCAGAGTGAGTGCTGGGAAACCTTCCGATTTCCGCTCTTCATTACACATTAATGCTGTGTTAATGCTCGTCAGTGAAAAGTTCTCCTGCAAGTTTATTAATTTAAAAATAGCTTTCGGCTGTTAGACTTCCCAAAATATCCACTAGTTACTCATGTATAGCCACTGATGAGTATATGTTTACTGAATGTTGCGTTTCTACTTCCTATATGCACATGCAGAGTGAGTGCTGGGAAACCTTCCGATTTCCGCTCTTCATTACACATTAATGCTGTGTTAATGCACGTCAGTGAAAAGTTCTCCTGCAAGTTTATCAATTTAAAAATAGCTTTCGGCTGTTAGACTTCCCAAAATGTCGTGTCAAATCAAATTATTCTTATGCATATGCTTTTATTGTCCCTCGACTGCCAATTTTTGAACATGAGGAGTTAATCAACCTAGGTTTTTAGTGTAAAGTTAAATCTGAATCACTGCAATAGCAATACATGAGGTGGGAGTTGAACCTATGAACTGAAGGCCAAGGCGCTAATCACTCAAACAGGTCATTCTAATAGATGATCGGAATTATATTATAAGAATAACCTGTTTTTTATAGCTTCTTAATTGATTTTATAAGATTAATCCAGCTGGCGTTTTGAATCAAAGCGCTTAAGCGTTTCTGTTTGCATGCAAATGATTTTAGTAAAATTAAAGCTCTGTGTAAATTGTGTCTTTGAATAACTTTTAATTTTTTCCAAATTCGAGATCTTTAGGAATTTACATAAGCTAATATTGTATGCTTATGTAAATTCATAAAGATCAGTATAAACTGAGAAATAAGTTCTCCCATTTGAATTAAAGAAACAATTTAAATTTTTATCAATTTGTATGAAAGAAGGAAAGATTACAATATTAAATGAATAGATTTTAAAATACAAATTCACAGTCTTTGTATGTAAACAGAAATGTTTTATCTCTTTGAACACGCTAAAAAAATGCTTTTAGTCAAAAAATTTTAAAAGATGCATTTTGTATATCTAAATGCCTGTTATATTTTGATTTTGTTTTTGTATTTTATTTATTGCATCCGACGCTTGGGACCAAACATTTTAAAATGAAAGCGGCTTCCTTTATTTACTAAAAAAACTCTATTCTAACACAAATGATCGGTAATTTTTATGTTATTTCGTTCAAAAGAAATCGAGAAAATCTTTCACACAAATAGAACTTTTAATGGCTTTCAAAAAAAAAAAACTTACACATGCAAGTATTTTTATTTACCTTTTTGAACAATAGGCCTTAGAAAAATAAACGACACAAATCCGATTTCGTATAATATATTCTTTTATCAAATATCTAAAACAAGATTTTGTAAAATCCTTTTTTTTTGTGCTTTCTGAACTTTTTTCACTTTTTAAATCCTCAATTAAACTAATTAGCTTTTTTAGAAGAAAACTGCTTTAGATAATGGAAAATATTTATTATGGAACTTAATTAATCCTTTTCTCCAGAACATTTTTTATCGCAGATTTTTTATTTTTTAGAAAATGGATATACACCTCTAATGGAATTTATTTTTATTACGATAAACACACGTACCTATATAATTAAATGATTATCACTCATTGGATAAAAACTGAATTGTAAGTTTACATTTTATCAAGATAATATGTTTTTGATGAATACTGTTACGCTATTGATAAATAAATGATACTTTTCATGTCTCTTTTTACAAAAATATTATACGTTAGTTTTTTATAAAAAAATATTTGATTAAATCTTTTTATTATGTTATGAAGCTGTTGTACCAACTCACAAATGGATAATTAAATACATTTATCAATTAAGATACAATTTTTGAATAAATATATAAAATTATGATATTTTTAAATGTAGTTTTTAGCGAAAAATTTTCAGTTCATAAAATATTTGTGTCTTTCTGTTGCTTCAGTTTTGATCTTTATTCAAGGGCAATAAAATATACTGATTCTAAAGTCTCTCCTGGAAAAAAGCACCTTAGTCAATTTTTATTTACGGTAAACAAAAGGAGGAAAGCATCAACTTTAAGAAAAGTATTAAATAGCAAGAGATTGTATAAATATTTACTTGTACTATTCTCTCTGATATTTAATTAAAAGTTATTGGATAAAAATATTATTCCCGTAATTTTTGATAATTTTTCTCCTAAAATATGTGGTTTTCGATTCTTAAAATGTGGTTTTCGATTTTTTACATAACAATTGTTCATTCTAACTCAAAACATTAAATTTTTTTAATTTAATTTATTGAAACATGTAAGCATTGCTCTATTAACTGTGTGTATCTTTCACTTAGGTTTGTGAATTACTGTTAGAAAACGAAGCAGATGTCGATCACACGGACAATAATGGACGAACACCATTAGTAGCTGCCGCGTCCATGGGTCATCCAGCTGTAGTCAGTTTATTGCTTTTCTGGGGAGCTGCGGTTGATACCATCGATGCCGAAGGTCGGACCGTTCTCTCCATTGCTGCTGCACAAGGGGATCCAGATACAGTCCGACAACTTCTTGACCGTGGGTTAGATGAAATGCACAGAGATAACGGAGGTTGGACACCGCTTCATTATGCTGCATTTGAAGGTCATATAGAAGCATGCGAATTGCTCTTGGAAGCTGGAGCTAAAATCACTGAGGTAGATAATGATGGTAGGGTGCCTCTGATATTAGCAGCTCAAGAAGGCCATACAAACTTGGTTGGACGACTTTTGGAACATTCATCATCAATGGTTGATTCACGAGCGCATGATGGGAAAACAGCACTGAGAATAGCTACACTGGAAGGGCACAAAGAAACAGTTAAGTCCTTAAGTATTTTCATCTTTCTCTCCAAGTTTGTCGATTCATAACTATGCAACTTCATTCAACTATGCTTTAAACTTGAGATTTTTTTATAGTGCTTTAATACTTTTTTTTAAATGTCAATAAATCGATGGGTTAGATCAGAGCAAAAAAATTATCATTTCAAGGGCTGTGTGTGTATGTGTCAGAATAACTTTTTTCGTAATTGAGAGTAATTCTCTGCATATCACGTATCACTATGCTTATCGAAAAGTAAAATCTTTTCAAGCATTTCCTTGAAAGGCTGTTTCGTATAATCTAGTCAACATTGTGATTGTTTTTTTGTTCTTTTCATTGTTGTGCAATTTTATTTTAATATATAATAATCGTTATATTATCATCATAGCAAAAAAATCCTCTTTCCAATTTTTTTTTCATGCTTTCAATTTTTGCGTTTTTATGATAATGTAGTGAAAATGCATATCTATGCAAAACATTGAAAAAATTGGTTCTGCGAGAAAAAGTTTTGTCAAAAATATAAATTGCACAATATAAATCATTATATATATATATATATATGTATACATATATATACGTATATATATATGTATATATATATACATATATATATATATATATATATATATATATATATATATATATATATATATATATATATATATATATATAAACATATATAAACTCTTAATATATTATTATATTTTCATATTAATATTGCTCATTATGTCATCGACAGATAAAATTTTTATATGTGTATGAATAATATAACATGAATTTAGGACAATCATTTCAAAAACCTCGATTGCTACGTTACATTTATTTTTCTTTAAATCATAAGTTCCTATCCTTAAAACTAAAAAACTTTCATTTCTATGTTATATGATTCTATAAATTAGCAATTAAAATATTCTAGAAATCTATAACATAATTTTCAATTTTCTCTCTAATATGCTTTCACAAGACCAGTATCTCTCTAATATTGCTTTTCTTTAGTTCAAGGAAATCGGTCGCGGAATCTCTTTCCCATTCTATACCTTTTGGATAATAAAAAGGAAATAGGAATGAATTCACCGTGAGAAATATACTTGAAATTCGGTAGAACAAATAAAAAGATTACTTATGTGCTATAATAGAAAAAAGAGAAAGAGCCAGAGAAGAGAGAAAACTGATCCCCACTTATTCCAAAACGTTTCACTACCTATTTTTAGAAAGCTGAAAAAAGATGGATAAAATTATGACTCTATAGCAGCAAATCATGGAAATTCAAAGCTTAAAAATGAATAATTTTGGACCAATTGCATATTTATGTGATTATACTTAAACTTGGGAGGGAGCAACTTGAATTTTTTTCCCTTTTGGATTCACTCTCCTTCTCATTGCATTTGAAACAGTTTCAAAATTTAAGGATTCAGAGAAAAGCTTATTCCCCACCCCCTTTCTTCAAACTTATAAAAAATCCTCAAAGTAAATTCAGAGTGTCGCATCTTCAAACAAACTGTTGGATTATACTCAATGAATTTTTTATTATCACAATTGCAAATCATTTTAATCGTTTCACATATCAAACAGTACTTTGAATTTTTTTTAAATGCAATGTCACTAACTTGTTAATTTGCTAATAATTTTTTATTCATAAATAACCTAAAATTTAAATTTACTTTTTTCCATGGACAAGAAAGTATTTTATCTTTAATCAGCACTCCTGTTCCTTTGATAAATTAGGTTAAATTTTCTTAATCGTATATACGGAAAAAAACACTTTTTATAGTTTTATTGTAAGAAAAATAAGTTCACAAAATTGATATAAATAGACTGGTTAAGAACTACGTTAAATTAGTACTAAAATTATTATTTGAAAAGCATGTATTCCAATTTAATTAAAAAATAATTTTAATTGGGTGGTAGTTAAAAAGGAAAATTCAGAGAAGAATTTTCCTCGTTCATATAGTGGAACTAATTTATAAATATGAAATGGTGTGAACTGTGCTCTACTCTTTTTCACACGAATATAAAATTTGCTATTTTTCATTTTGATCTATAATATTCCCCAAAAAAGTTCATTAATTGAAATGTTACATAACTTTAATATAAATTGATTTGTCAATGTTTTTCTTTAATCTTTTCTCTTTTATTAAAAGCCACATACTAAATGTCTCTGTAATATCTAAATACCCATTTTAAATGCTTACTTACGTTCTAAAAACTATCCTATATGGAAAAAAATGTATGACTGTGCTGTTATTGTATTTTTTTAATAACAGCACGTACAAACAAATAAACTATAGGATTTCCAAAATGGTCAGTCAAATATTAAAATCCGAATTCCGGCTTTTGTTAATCTTTTTAATGAATAAATAATTTAAAATTTTTCTTTTAAAGCAGAAATATAAAATTCTTAAATTTCCATACTTATTTCAAAGCAAAAAATTCTAGAAATCTAAGATTTCGTTACCAGCGATAATTTAAAATTCAATTCAAATATATACCTGACTGTCGCTGCTGGAGATTCACTGATTTGGGGCTTGAATGATTAACACTGTAATCTTTAATTAAATAATTCATGAGTTTGATTTCTCTATCGAGCAAGGCTATTTGTATTTACTCAGAATCTACTTTAAACCTTAGATCCCTTCATCACACGTAAGTTGAATGTGTTTCATGTGCAAAAAGTAACCGTTGAACAACAAACAAACCAAATCAGTGCGAGAAAACTTTATCATCTTCCACAAACAATTGAAATGAGCAACCAAGATTTAATCGCCTATAGAATTTGAAATTCGGAAATTTATTATTGTTGAATGTACAACTCTTTCATGAAAATTGATTAAAATTAAGATTAAAGACATGCGCAACTCTTTTTTTTTATCGTCGCTATATTGCTTTTAAATTAATATCAAATCTATAAAAGATACAATATACCACTTTCAAGAAATAATTGTAAATATGTATCATTTTTTTTGTCTTATTTTTTATATTGCATTGAAAAATAAAAGTTGTTGGTAATAACTGAAAAATGAATGAAGGATTAATCTACATATGTGGTAGTCCAAAAATTTTAATTAATGTAAATTTCATTAATGTAAATCACATAAACGGTGTAAAAAAATTTAAAGTGTGTGTGGGTGTGGGGTGGGGGTGGTTGGCTTCAAATGAATTTATTTTTCCTATTGCATACTGTTTGAACTTAAGATAAGTTTTAAACAGATATGCTTATTTTTAATTATTAGTTTTAATAACTTAATAAAAGTTATCAAAAATTTTTTATATTGGACCGCAAATAGTTTTAACTTCAGAAAAACAACTATTCTAAAATATTAAGGTATAAACTTGATTTCTTTTAATTTTCATTAACTATAGAATTTTCTGCTTCAGTTGTCATTGAAAATGTCTATAATGATACTGAGAATTTGTAAGTTTCAGTAATATAAATGGTATTTTTATGTTATATATTTTTCAAGTATTAAGAGAATTCAGTTAGGACTATTACTTTAAAATAATTTTAACCAAATAATATTTATGTCCCTCGATAGATAATAGGTAAGAGGTTAAATATATATGTGTACTGGGCATTGAACTAAGTGTCCCGGTAAAGCAAGAATGAAGCAGGGTATTCTGACTTATCCTTCCAACTTTGGAACGTCAACTGTTGTGATTGTGAAAAAAAGCGTCAATGTATAGGAAAAAGGTTCAGGAAAACGGAAAAGAAAACGATTTATAGCAATTTCAGCTCTAAAATTTGTAAGTTAGTGGTTTTGTCTTGGAAACTAAATGTGATATGAGAAGAAACTAACTTACAAAATTGTAGAGCAAAAGTAATGTACTGTTCAAACGATACCACTTTTATTGTTAATATTACCTCTATTATTTTTAATCGATACCACATTTATTATTAGTGCTGTCACACAACGCAAAATTATCACTTTCAGAAAGGATGTCTCAGAAAAACGTGAAGAAAATTGGGATTCATCAGGGGCATAGCATAGTATACCGTCATATTTATCATCAGTTAAGCATTTAAAAGTCTACCTGGTCTGTTAATTTAGATATCCTAAATGTTTAACTGATTTAAAGGCCCATTTACTTTTTCTGTGGTCAAGCTCAAAGATTCAGTAGACACTATATACCAACAATGCCACACACACTGCATCCTCCATTTACATTAGAAGCATCTTTACAAACTTTTAGAACAACTACTATTTCATTTGAAAATTTTTCAGCAGGGGATTCTATTTTTATCTGAAATTTTACTCATTTACTTATATCGATGATATCAACTCAAATATGATTTTTCATTGAAAATTTCAACAGCTGTTTCCTTTTTTGTGTTGAATTTTTGTTATTTAGAAGTATACAATTTACGGAGAAAAAATTTTTAGGATATAAATATGTTATATAATCTCCTTGTACAGCATAAAATATTTTAAATTTTTATTTAATAGCTCTGTACTCAAGTGACTTAAAACTGTTGATAAACATTGAAAACGTTTTCATAGCGTTGTTAAGTTTCTTAAGTTTCGGGGGAATAAAAAATGTCATGAAATCATAATTATAAGGAAAAGCACTTGCCTACCCTTTCAAAATTCATCTTATTAAATTACCATAATGAAATTGTGAGTTTTATCTATAAATATTTAAAAGGAAAATTATGTAAATTATTATCTCTATCATCGTGAATGACAAGCACAAGAACCTGTAACTCCTTATTTATTCCAAATGTGAATCAATAGGTGCAAACCCCTGTGCTAAATTATTTTTCGCTCACTTTCCTCCGTTGACCACGCCATTTATGCCAGTCTTGTGATCTAATACTTCAAGCGAAATCCTCAAGGGAACCACCCTTATGTGGATTCTTTTCTTCTTCTGTGTGATAAAGAGACAGACAGTATTAGTTTCCAAAAAGACTCGACATTATCATTCCCAGCAGGGAAGTTTTCTTACTTCTTATTTCGTTTCCCGTAAAGAGAACTTACTGATATAACTGGGCAGGGCTGCATGTCACGGGAAAAAAAAGATTATAAAAATCCAATGGAAAGATGTGATTATTTGAACACGCCGGGTGGAGTCCTCTTACTGCGAGATGCGTATGTTATTTCGAATGACTTACTTCTGTTTGACAAGTGAAGCTTCCATATCTATTATTCAAAATTATTTCAGACATTTTTTATTTAATATAACAGTTTTTTTATATCACATTTAATAATCCAATTGAATAAGAATATGTTTCTTTTTAATATTGTGATTTCTTAGCCAAATACTTCACCATTACTTCTGATTCAAGATGTTTGAAATGAATGTGATTTCGTTGCCCCTCTTAAATTATTCGTATAATCATAGAATGATTTATATTTGTAATTATTTATATTTTTTTAACCCATATATTTTTGAGATTTCTTAATGAAGCATTTTCCATTATTTTAGGTTCAGTAGTAAATCATAATGAATATATTTTGCGTAATCAACATTTATGTGATAGATTTTTTTAGGGGTTTATTTCATCAATTTTTTGCGGTCATCACTATAAATAATTAATATCACATCACACACACAGATTGTGCTGAACATTGAAAGCATTTTACTCTTTCGTAAGTTCATATTATAAAAAATTAGTTTCTGATCATTTTAAAACAATTATTTAATTTATTTATACTGTATATATTGATGGTTTCTTAATAATACTTCAGTTTTATCAGTTTTATTATAATATAACTTACATACACGGATAATTGTGAAAGTGGAGAATATAAATAAAAAGAAAGTTAAAAACAATTTAAGAAAGGAATTCAGATTTATTCATCAGAATCATTGCAATATCTGGATTATCTCATACAAGTAGCAAATTTAATCGTTCAAAGACCTATGCTCAAAAAATAAATGCAACAACCAAACAGAGAAGGAGATAGAAATTTATAATAATTAGAACTCCCTAAAATTCAAATTTAAAATCTATAAATATTTCTTTGCTTTTATAATTCTAAATCCATGCGTGAAAATTTTGATAATTTTTAAAGGATTATGTAGAGTTCTGTTAAATTTTTACCGCACAGAAATCGACTTAATAAATTGTATAATAATTAGTTTATGGTTATATAATCCATTAGGTGTTAATTTTTTTGAGAATTATATTTTATTAATTACAGTTAAAGATTTATAGTTAATCATGTAAATAGTATATAATTCGAATGAAGATGATTTTGATTGTAATTTTAATATTATGTCAGTGTCTATGTAACTTAGATAATAGTAAATATAGTGCATAAGTTAAGCTGATACTATAATTTTAAGTAAAGATAATTTATTTGAAGTTTATAGTTATAATGTAATACTGTAAATAGCTCAAAATCTGGATTTGAAAAAATTGTGCTAAGCCATTGACGATACATTTATAAAATATATCCAACAATCCCCTTTTTAAGCAACATCTGTATCTATAAGTTAATTTATTGCTAAAATTATTGGTAATTTAGCTTATGGGTCCGTTTCCAAAAACAGTCATATATTAACCCTAAAAATTCTTATATTAACTTAATGTAAAGTAATCAAAAAGTTTAAGATGCATTGATTGCCTTATAACTATTAACTTCTTGAATATATAAACTAAAAGTCTAAAACAATTTTATTAGTTAATTTTAGTTATAAATAATTATTTAAATTATTAAAAATAAAAGTAATTTGCAAGACAAACACTTATATATGAAGACATTCAAATCTAATTTTTAATGTCGAATAAAATGAATTTTGAATGTTTTATCACTCGAAGTGGTTTATTAAGAACATATGTATATGTTAATTAAAAAAATATACGATATATTCTTTATCGAATTTTATATAAAAATTGCTGCATAAAATTATATGTAAATCAAATGTATCTTATTCTTTGTTTAAAAAGAAATGAGGTCATTTAAATTGTTTAATCCTAAAACTGTAAGCCAACCAAACTGAATCACCGCATTTCTGTGTTGCTAGATTATTCCCAATAAGCCTAAGTAATGAGAAAAAAATAATATAAAATAATGGATATGTAGTCTAATAACTTTACCCAAAACTTGATGTACTTCTTCACATTTACCTTTCCTTACCGTATTTTATGGGAGAGAGGCGGTGTGGATGAAGCTATGCTTGTAGACAGTACTTAGCCTTGAATAGTTCTATTTCTTAGAATTTGTTAGAATGTTATATACAACCTACAAGCGTTTTTCGAACTGATTTTATCATAAATTGTGTAAAAATTATGTCTTACCTAAATTTTTATTATATCTTAACTTCTTAAAATTTTTTAATCTATTTACTTTGTTTCATGTTTTTGATTCCTTCTTTTAGTTGTATAAATATTGACACAATACAGAAAAACAATATAATTAATTATTACTGTGTATTCAAAATTATTACTTTGCTTGTAATGAATTATTTATTAGTTTGGTTTTATTGTTTGCTTAACAAAATTACTGTTTTGCTTTTGAAATGATTGAAAATTTATTTTAAAAATTTCTGAACCCTTGAATACGACAATTGTATAAAACCGATGAATTTCTTACCTATTTCTGAATTTAATCCCTTTTAAAAAACTAATTTTTAACGTAAACAGCTCTGCTTATGATAATCTGCTTGTTGCTTTTCCCTATCAGACAAATAATTCTTATTAGATTCACAGGGGAGAGCAAATGAATAAAATTACTGTTGCTCTTTCCACTAAATAAAGCCTTTAGTCTAATTTAATATTGTATTATTCCTTTTCTTTTTGTAGCTAAGTTAGTGAAATTTCTGCTGGTAAATAATTCTTTCTTTTAATTTCCATTTGAAGGCTTAGACTTTCCCCATTTTTTAAAAGGAAAATATTCTCTGAATAATAAAAACTTCAACCTACTTAGAATCATCTCTGATCTTTTCATTTTTAAAATATTTTACTGAGTTTTCCAATTACTAAAGAAGTTTCTTTGCTTAACCAGCAGTTCTAAATAAAAACTATCGCATCTAAATTGCCTGATATGAAAAATTTTATATCATTTTCCTTTTCAACATATACCAATTGAGCAGTCCTTTACCTCCTTGGTTGCCATAGAAACGGGATGTCCCTTTCCAGTAATCATATCCCATTTATCTGCCCGAATATCTTATTTAAAGTTACCGACAAAAAGGAGTTCAGGTCCTATCTTTTTGATGAAGCCTATTTAGAAAGGAAATACTGTAAGTCATATACAAATCTTTGAATTCATTTGGTTCTCATTTTTAAATGCTATCGAAAGAGATACATATATTTTATTTCATGTTACTTAAAAGGAAATGTATGCATTATTAATTTAATTTATTGTTAGCCATTATAAATAATCTAAATATATAGCTATGTTTAATTCTGTATATAGCAAAATGGCACATTCCTTTTCAATGAATACCGAACTAGAACTTCTGAAAATGATTAGTGTTCACAGAATGAACACTTCTTCATTTCTGTTTATCAATTCGAAGCCACCATTTTTCCTAAAAAAAATAGCTATATTATAAATCAGAATATAATTCAGCTGTGACTGATTCCTTTTGTATATTTTTTAAAACAAAATAGTAGAAATAAACTAAACATTGGCACGCAATTATGGTTCTTGTATACATCTTCTCTTCTTGGTATTTCCCTCTCCTCTCATGATTGCTTACTTCTCTGCCAGTAGAGGATCCGAAAATGTGATGCTCATAAAATATGTTGATTAAAAATATATGCACTAAACTTGAAAAAATTAGGCAACGGGTAAAATGAAATTTAAAAGTATGGTGTAGCAGTGTCAAAATATTGAATGTATTGCTCAATTTGCTATGTACTTATAATTTGATTGATGCTAATTAGACTAATCAAGTAATTCAATTACATTCATGAAAAGGCAATCCTAGAAGCATCTTTCAATAACTGTATTCAAAAACGCATGTGTTGATGGGCTGAGAAACAGAATTGATTTTTCTCTAAAAATGTCGAATTGGCTAAGAATGCTAAATAATTTCTTCCTGCTTCGTCATACGTAAGCGGGAAACTCTTTGACTGGATTTTATTATTTATTCTAACAATACTCATTTCTAAATTGCTTTGCTACGAAAATATGAATTTAAGTTTCTGAAGTGATCAAGATAAGATGTAAGTTGGTAACCAAAACTTATATCATGTATTGTCAACTACTATTAATACCAACTTTTATCTTGATCGTATAGTTGCAACTACAAGCCCTCAAAAACAGCGTAAAATATTGAAATATATTATTGGTTTTCTAAAAGATATAATTATTTTTGCTTATGTCTTGCAAATTTTGTTCAATTGAACATATAATCGGCCCTTTTTTGCAAAGCTAAAAGAAAACTTATTTTCAAACTTTTGATCATCAGTGTATTTATGTTCCTATAAATTCCCTTTAAGTTGGAAACTTTTAATGACATTAGACTTGTTATGATAAGGTATGAAAAATAAAAGCAAAATATTTCTGAGAAAATCGCTTTTTGTATCGAGAAACATTTGTCATACCTAATGGATAGAAGATAAGGATCCTATAGAATTTCGAGAACATTTGATATCTTTTTTTTATATCAATATTATTTGTAGAGCGGCTTCAGTTTAAGTTTATATGGTTTGATCGATATGTTTATAATAATATGTACCAAGTCCCATCTACTCAAACTTTAAAATGAGAAAAACATTATCATTTTGTGTTAAAAAGAAAGTTTCAGTGTTGGCAATCATATCTCAGAACCGATTACAGGAAATTTCAACACATTCTCTCGTATACAGTTAAGTTTGATTTACTTTCATTGCTTTTTATCACCCATTCCTGAGAAGAAAAACTGTTGGCAGCCATAAATTGCTCTCTTTTTCTCTCTACATACTTAAGGCACGAAAATAAAATGAGTACCTAAATATATTTTTTATTTTATTTTTTTATTCTAAAATCTTTGTTGTTTCGTGCTTATAATTAACATTTCTCTATCATTTTTAAGTTTGGGTAATCACTACTTTGTTAAAAGTAAAAACTATTTCAGTATATAATTCAAATGATTATATCCATCGCTCATTTTTCAAAGCCAATGTTTGCAATGCATTGAACAAGAAATTCTGCTTGTGAAAATGCGAAATAAATTGCAAAAGCTTAGATTGTAAAATAAACAAAAATTGTAATAAATGCATTTGGTTTTTTTTTAATTTTCTGTTATTCAATATAATTCTTGTTCGTCGAAAATCATGAAAGGAAAAGAAGTTATTAAATTTAATGTACACATAAAACATGTTTCCAACATAAAAAGCTGAAATTTTTTCTACTTTTAACTAAACAACTTCTGTTCAAAGTTATTTTCCTTTTTGGAATTTAAAATTACGGAATTTCATTATACTACTTTCTATTTATTATCTGATAAGTTTTTCTGTTTGTGAATATAATATTATTTTCAGTTTATTGAGGTCATACTTCTGTAATCTATTTTAATGTGTATATTCAATTTTGTATTTATTTCAATTGTATAAAACATTTCTCCATTTATTATATTTCGCAATAATTGTATTATTATTGTTTCTATTGTTTGAAAGATGATTATATAAGAAAACGAAATAAAATAATTCTGTCAATTTTGAAATGTAAAAGTAACTAGAATGACATGATTATTTACGAGAATAAAATAAAGTTATCCATTGTGTGTGCAAGATACGCCATTTAATTCAAATAAAACCTTATTATTGCTACAGAAAAAATAAATTTTTTAAATATTTTAAACAAATTGCACTTTTTTATGGATTTCTATTACATGATTCGTCTTCGATTCTTAAAGGCAATTAATTGTTTCTTTTTATACACAAGCACAGGAATTAAGATACATGCCCGAGTGTAAAATTCAGCCATTTCGCTATATTTCATTAAGTATCATAACTGTTACAATCAATGGGTGTACACTCATGTCCATAAATTAAGGATAGTTCAGAATCACACAGAAATTGAGCTCTAAAATAAAAATTTCACATGTAGAATTATCACATACAGCTTAAAGAATAATATGCAAATTACAAGAAACCACCAGATGGCGCTGGTAGTACGTTACAATGACGAGAGTGTAAGAGAGGGGTATATAAAGAATGGTTGAAAAGAAGTAAAATTGTTCACAAGCGCTTTAAAAGCCTTTCATTGCAATAACCACATAGTTATGGAACAAAGTAAGCATTTGGATGATGTTTTACGTGGTAGAATTATCAGCCGTCTGGAATGTGAACGTACCCAGCTGGAAGTATCCGGGAACTTGGTATCTCCCAGAGTGTCATCTCCAGGCTTTGACAGCGGTTCCATGATGATGGTAATGTGAGTAGACGTTACAGCACAGGTCACCCCTGAGTTACAACGCCGAATGAGGACCGGTATTTGGGAATTACTGCCAAAAGAAACAGACGGAGCACAGCATCAGGCCTGTCTTGTCATTTCTCTTAAACTACCAGTACTACAGTTTCAAGGCAGACCGTGTACAGACGCTTAGGGAACATTGGTCTATATGCTCGTAGGCCTGTCAGATGTGTTCCACTTACCGCAACTCATTGTCGCCTGAGGTTAGCCTGGAGTAAAGATCATGCATTGTGGACACCGCAACAGTGATCTTGTGTGCTGTTTTCCGACGAGTCCAGGTTTATATTACAGTCTGATTCTCACCGGACTTTCATATGGAGAGGGCCAGGTACCCGTTACCCCCAAAAGAACACCACTGAACTACACCGTTACGGTGCTGCCGGATTACTCGTTTGGGGAAGAATTATTCTGGGTTCCAGAACTTACCTGCCTGCTCTGAATGTAACCATGACCGGCGACGTCTATCGGGATGTCATTCTGGAACATTTACGTTTGTTTCGGGGCGCCATGAGTGCAGAATTTCTGTTTATGGATGACAACGCCCGTCCTCACCGTGCAAATATTGTAGATCAATGCCTTCAATCGGAGGATATCACCTGTATGGACTGGCCAGCATACTCACTAGAATTGAATCCAATCGAGCATGTGTGGGACATGCTTGGCCGACGAATTGCAGGCTGTCAACCCCTTCCCACAGGTCTATAGGAACTTCGAAGAGCATTGCTTGATGAGTGGTGTAATATTTCCCAAGATCGATAATTTGATACTCAGCATACCTAAGCGTTGCACGGCATGTATTGCATAGTCTGGGGGCATACTGTGTATTAACCATCATGCCAACCATGTTATATTGGTCTTTGTAAATAGGTTCTTTTCTAAAATTTGCTCCAGGGAGTAAAAATTGCTAATTTTATTAATGATGTCAAACATATAGCATCTTTTTTTTTCTCTTTACCTTTTGTTTAATAAATAGTCTTTACAAATAAGTCACATTTGTTTTGTTATTGAAAATATTATATGAAGTGATTAAGCAGTTATTAATCATTCCAAATAATATTTTGAGGAAGAGTATTATTTTCTGATAGAATAATTAGGATTTAATGGAAATTATACTCTTTTTTATTTCTCTTTATGTGAAATTAATATTGCTTCAGACTAATTAAACTGGAATGTTTAGTGATGAGCAGAGTTATATTAGTTATAAAATCCTTGTCAATCTGAGTGACTATGTTGTTATTCGAAATTGAAATAACAAAGGCGTTGCGTTTAATAATTCAAAATAAATATCGGGAATGAATTCTAAATTGCTCTCATATAATTGAGAGATCGTTACTTACAAAAATCTAATATTTCGCAAATAACAAGCGGTTTCGGTAAAACCTATTTCAAAAATAACTAGCCATGTGTCCTATGCTTCAGATTTAAAGTTTTATGCATGCAATTAACATCAACAAATTACATGCCAAATGTGTCCTTGAAATCACACAAACTAAAGATTTAAATGAAAAACTATGCATGTACACATAGGTTTGAAGTTAAATATGGTCGACGTTAGATAACTCAATATCTTCTAATGGATTCGAAAGGGAAATTTAAGCTACGTTATTAGTTTCAAACAACTCGTAGTACCATCTATAGACCTTCTAAATCCTTGCAAGATCACCAATTCATGAGAGTATCTTAGCTATAAATGAACATCATTACGGATAAATACGATTGATGAACTTGCTTATGATCTCGCTTTTAGTTCAAAAAAATAAAGATTTCAAAGCAAACAGTATCTCCAAGAAAATTATTCTTTACATAGGACGATCCATTGCCTGTGCTCTTTTATATGGTAGAAAAGAGGCTGACGTTCGTTTTCTCAAACATATAACTTTAAGCTTGGTAGGATTATGGACGTGTTTTTCGCAAGAATGAAGCATGACTTAGCACAAAAAGAGCCATTCGATGTGCTTCATCTAAAAACACTCCTTTTTATCTTCAACTTAAAAATATAAAAAATCGATTGCTTTGATAGGAGAGCTATCGTACGAGAGGAGACATTATCTGAATAATCCTGAACATTTATATGGCTTCGATATGGACAATATGAGCAAACGACGCCAACGATATTGAAATGAGACTCTTGACACTTAGTGAGAATTTTCTGAAAATTGCTCATTTTTTGATTTCAGCTACCAAGCTCAGCTGAGTTTCATGAAGAAAATATTCATCGTATGTCGACCAGTAATGTCGACAAAACTAAAGCTTCATTTGTCATAATCTTAAATCCTTTATAACCTATGATAGTGTATAACTACGTTTACTTTTATATTTAGTTGAACTGTAAATTAATTACTATATTAGTTTAACTGTATATTTATTCCTTTTAAATTCTCAAATTCACCTTTTAGAAAAATTGATTTTTGAAATTGATGTATTTATACAATTTGCAGAAAGAAAATAATGAGTTAAAAGTTCTTAAAATTTGCATAAAAATTTTTCAATGAATTTAATTTTTTTATCTCGTTAATTAATTTTCTATATTCATTAATTTTAGAGAAATATGTTAATTTAAATTTTTTTAAAAATCAAGCTATTTATATTCGTAAATAACTTTTGAGTCAATTTGTATTGAAATGGGTATATTTATTTTGTGTAAAATGTGTGTGCACACACACAAATGCAAAAGAATTTTGGAGTTATTCAAAACATGTAAAATATGAACAAATGATTTTTTCTATTCATAAAATTTTTTTCTCTATTCATAACTATCCTACTTTGTGTTTTCATTTAAGTAGGGGTACCAAAAAATTAGTTTTAATTTAAATAAATGTATGTATATCCTTTGCTTTAGAAAGGGTTTGTAGTGGCATTATGATAAGGTTTTTTAACAAAAAAGTATATTATAAAATGAGATATAAAAATCTGATTTTTTTTAAGTTATAAGCAAGTGATATAAGAATTTATTAACAAATATCAATTTTATTGAGTATTTATTATCGCAAATTACCATTATTTATACCATTCAGTAAATAAATTCAAATCGGTCATAAAGGAGATTGCAAAATATTATTTTTAAATAAAATAAATTTTAAATTTGATTTGAGTCTTATGTAATATTTTCTTAAATAATTCATTTATATTTGGGGCTTAATCGAAATAATAAGCAAATTATAATTTCCTAATATTTAATATAATTACTTTTTTACTAATATTGTAATTATTTAAATTATTCTATAATTTTGGTCTTAACAATAATCAATAGATTGTATTTTCTTACGCATTTATATGACATATTCAATTGTATTTTACCTAGTCAAGAAATTATATTTCATTTTTCTTATACTATATTATTAAGGTATAAAGTAGAATTTTCATCGTTATACTCATTAAATGAGAATAATAGGCTCTAATTGCGCCAAGGAGTGTGACTTTTTTGCAGTGAATAAATATAAAATAAACTTTGCGAGGATGATGTATTTATTTAAATATTTACTTATAATGAGCCTCTCAAGTATGAATTGTTCATTCCTCTAATTCAAAATTAACCGTAGAGCTTCAAACTAAATCAGGCTTACTTAAATTGTAAATTTTATTTAGTGCAATAAGAATTTCTATTGAAATGATATTTATTGCATAGCAAAAATAATGTTTATTAATTTTCATGAAAAGTTTCATTTTTTTACGATGGATGTCTTTTTCTCTATAGCTTTGGTCCCAACATTTTTTTCTAAATAATATTTTATATTTTATGTATTATTTACTATATTTTGTAGAATATTCTTTCATTTTAATGACCTTATGTAATTTGTCGTATTAAAATATAACATATAGCAATTTTTTATGAACTATTTTCAGGTTCAGCTACTAATAGATCATGGAGCTGATTTTAACTATAAAGATGCTGATGGAAGATCAACCCTTTATTTATTAGCACTGGAAAATCGCACTGAAATGGCAGAATTTTTGCTGATTCGTGGAGCTGATGTTGAAGCTCGAGATTTAGAAGGACGTACAGCATTGCATGTATCAGCTTGGCAAGGTCATGCCGATATGGTAGAGCTTCTTCTCAACCACGGAGCTGACGTAAATTCTGTAGATAATGACTACAGAACTGCTTTGCAATCTGCTGCTTGGCAAGGTCATGTATCTGTCGTTCGATTATTATTAGAAAGGAGTGCAGTTGTTGATCATGTTTGCAATCAGGGTGCCACGGCACTGTGTATAGCTGCTCAAGAAGGTCATTTAGAGGTCGTCAAGGTGTTATTAGAATACGGTGCTGACCCTAGTCACGCTGACCAATTTGGGAGGAATCCTATTCGCGTAGCCACTAAAGGTGGACATACCAGTGTTATTCGTCTCCTAGAAGAATATGTTGCTCATATTCAAGAATCGGGAAATGCTAATAATTTCTCTGGTAGTGCCAGTACAACATCTCTCACTTCAGCATCAACCGCGGAAACCAAGCCCTGTAGTGCCATACTTTGCCAACCAGGAACAATTGTACCCTCGCCAGTCGAATCACCAGAATCTACAGTAGATAAGAGACGATCTTTCATTTCTAACCAATCGTCTTCAAAATCTTCAAGTAACTTGACAAACTCTACCAATAAATCCACTTCTAAAAATCATCCGCAATCTCAACAACAAACTCAACTAAGTACCCAGGAGAACAACTATACTTCTCACTCTTCTATCACAAATCATAATGGTAAGAATGGAGCACAAATGACATTTACTCAACAATTACAGCAATGCACAAGGAATCGAAATCGCATTAGTCGGTTGCTTTCTCCTTTGAGTGAACCTCATAGTCCAGTGCCAAGCCCACCTCAAAGCCCTTTAAGTGATGTCCAGGGCCAACGATTATCACCTGTTCAAGTAAAAAGCCCCCTGAGTGGCGGGGCAAATACGAGTCCTTTTGGTCCATATTCCACTCATGTGCCCATAATTATACCTTCTGTAATACATGAAAGTACCAACAATAGTAAACAGTCTCATCTTCCTAGACGAATATCTGGGAGTAATATTCCAGTGGATTCCAGTCACCCGATTCCAAGACCAACAGAGCCCCGAACTCGCAGGAATGGCATTGTTACCAATCCCAATTACAAAGGCAACAATGTTATATCTTCTGTTCCCGTGAAAAGTAGCCCTGTAAAGCAGTCAACCAATATTGCAATGAATAATAACTCTGGACAATTGAAAAACAAACATATTTCTCAATATGAAGAATCTCTTAAAGCTAGTGCACTGCCTTTCAAGAAAGAAACTCATTTATGATAGAAATGTTTTCTCAAATGACTCTTGGGACATCAGAAAAATGATGATATTGCTTTCCAAAAGATGCTTAGATCGTTTTTGTGTGTCTTATTTATATACTTGCATGACACGGTATAATGTCCTCATAGTATACCAAAAACTATCTTTTCTACCCTTACAATAGTAAATTTTCACTTTTAATAGCTTAATGCTTTTTTTATCATTTATATAAGAAATACTTCCTACAAAACAGCTTGTATAAAAATCTGTATTATGAACTAAGTTACTTATGTCTGCATTCTAAATATATCAGAGCTTATTGATTATTGTTTTAAAATCATTTAACTAAATATGGCCTACGACAATAATTCAAATGAAGTAATGCATTGTGGTATGATTTTAAATTACATTTTATTCATATATATTGTACCCACTACTAGTTACATTAACTTGGAAATAAAATCTTTATTTAAAAATACGACAGTAAATATTTGTATAAGTTATATTTAAATAAAAAATAACTAAGCTAATGAATTTCAGCTTCATTAAAATTATAATCCTTTGCAAAAAATATAATCATAATGCATTTTCTTTCAAACATAAAATGAGACAATAATTTTGAATTATATAATCACAGGGAAAAGTAATTAGAGTATTTTAAATTATATTCTGCTTGAAATATTAATGTGATGCCTAAAAAAGTCAAAAATAGTAATGTATTTATGTGTGTATATATCTGATCTTTAATAATTGTAGAATAAGTTTACCTTTTAAACGTAGCTTTATATTAAATAATCTCATTCATTAAAATGCAATGATTTCAAACATTTGGTAATCTGATAGAGGAATATTTGAAAATTTATTTTACTTGATGATCGCATGGTTTTATTTTTAATAACAAGTTATTTATTACTGTTACTCAAAATTATATCACAAAATCTTAGTAACAAATATTAATCATATTTAATTTACTTTAAAAAATTGTCAATAGAACGGACAAGTGAATACAACATAAAAAATATAAATTTATTAATTAAATTCTGTTATATTAAAATATAAAACTGTTTCCAATTTCTTTAAAAGCAATTTATTATCATGTAGTCAATACCTTAAATGCGAGTGAGTGTCCTTTGAAAGATTTTATAAATTAAGAAATAAGTTACCACCATTTTATTTGGAAATTTTAAAAATGAAGTAATAATGCCAAAAATGTTTATGTGTGTATTAATTATAGCATGATAAATTTACATATAAAATAAAAGACTAATAAAATAATAATAAGTTCCCTGAAAGCATATATTTGCAAGAAAGGTGATCAAATTTTCCATCATGTACAGGCTTGAAAATTTTTCACTGTATAAGCTCAAAATAATAAATTGTTTTAAATTATAGAAAGCATTATGTTAGAAAATAACTGAATTGTAAACAGTTTTATGAAAAGACATTTTTTTTCAAAAGTTGAAGTTGAATTTTATTTATAAACTTTTCATTAATATTTATTTTTTGCCTGAATCTTATCAAATATAGTATCGTTTCATGTATTCTGATCTGTTTCAAGCTATGTATTAGAAAGATGCATATATTCAATTGATTACATGGAATACTAACTTTTTGTATTTTAGAGAAGAAACCTAGTCATATTTTCTGTTTACAAATATTTGATCAATATATTTTGTATATTGTGTAAAACATGCATTAATTGCCTGGTTTCAATACTAATGCATAGCATGCCACAAATATTAATTATAACTGATTAATCAAGAATTCAGATGATTCTAAGGTCATATTCCTAAAATCCGGAATTCCTTAGATTAAAGGAATATCAAAATAAAAATTATTAACTTGGGAAGAATAAAGAAATTATTAACTTGTGGGAAAGCAAATGATAATGTTGGAGCAACGAATTGCTTTACTAATTATTAAATTCGTAAATTTGAAATCTGTTTCACAATAAAATTAAATATGACTCTCTAAATTTTTATAATATTATACAAAAATATTAAAATTTATTTTAAAAATTGTTTTAAACATGTCTACTTTAAGCAAGTGAAGAAATGTGTCGTTAAAGAAAGATAGGCAGTAAAAATTGGCAAAGAATTTTAAATTTTCTATAAAAATAAAGAAAACATAAATTAAACGATATTTAAAAATTTAATATTGCAAAAGGTTTATTTTAATAATAAAAATAACTTTAGTGATTAATTTATATGAAAAAATAAAAATGCGTCATAAAATTTTGTTATTTTATTTTAACTGACTAAAATTAGGAATTGACACATATAACTATAATCTTACTTATTAAATTTGCTTTATTTTCCATACAAAAAAAACTTTTTAGTTAATTTTGTATTCAAAATTCTCATTTAAAAATGCAGAAATTCTATAACACTGCTTCCAATTTGCCTTTTTTTTTTTTCCTTACTCAAAACTGCATAAAAAATGTTCTCTTACTCGAAAAAGTTAGAAAACACATAATATATCAATGGATTTTAATAGTTTTTGTACATATTTACCTGATATACATGGTGTTTAATTTTATAGGCTGATTTTTATACCTTTATAATTAATAGTCCCCATTAGAATCAATCCTTGTCTGTGATACTATACATAAAAATTCACTTTACTATTGATTATATACTATAGAAATCCTGTCTTTAATGTTCACTTTAGAAAAATTTAAAATTTCATACATCGATTAAATTTTTTTTTGAAAATGTAGTTATAAATAATATTACTAAAATGAACTTTGATATGTTTCTGGAGAAAAGTTATTTTGTAGCTTTAATATTAAAATTATGAAGATTCGCGTAACAGCTATTTCCTACTGGCCTTGCTAAAAAAAGTCCAATTAAAGCTTTGGTTATAACTGATTTTATAAAGATGTACGTAAAAAAATTAATTCATTCTCCTTCCTCGCTAAATTAAATGGTATATATGAATAGTATGTAAAAGAATGATATATTCTTTAACTTATGTTAGCAATTATTTAAATAAATCTATGTTTTTTTATTTTGATTTTTACTATTCATTTAAAGTAGTATGCGAAAAATTTTAGCAACAGCCTAAAATATAAAACACTGTTTAATGTTTTCTGCGAAATAATATCGAATATTTTTTCATGTTCCACAGAAATTGATATTTCGTTAAGCTTTTATGATGCTGAAAAGTAGGGCTTTCACTTATTATAATTTAATAATCAAAAATGTTAAAAGTTTCTATTTTTGTTTTTCTTGTTCCAAATTTAAAAAGAATTTAACTTTGAAAGAAACACAAAACAAAGGATTGCCAAGAGGAATCGAAGTTATCTTCTTAACTGGCATAAATTATACTTGTTCGATAAGCATAAAATTGAATGGTATTAGAAAAAACATTAAGGGACCACCAACATTTTTTCGTTGTATTTCATTCTAATGGAGTTTTTGATTAAAAAAATTTCTCTTTCACTCAAATGAGGTTGGACTATATAAGAATAAAATTTACACAATTAATATACTAAAGATGATTAAATATAGATACCCATTTTAATACAAATAGACTTTATGCGTAGAAATAGTGTTATATGTGTATTGTTTCAATATATACGACTTGTATTGTTTAAGGTAATTATACACAACTATTCTAATACATTTTTCATCTGAGAGAACATATCATTGTATATTGGTATAAACTCTTATCATGATCCTATTCCCAATTTTCCAATATCCTTCACAATACCTTTCTTAATAAATGTTTTAACATAAATTTTTTCAACTGTGGAAGGATCCTTTTCTTGATCACAAAACTTCAGGCTTATACATGAGATTAAAACCAGGTAAAATCTGTCAGTTTACCAATTTATTAATGCGTTTACGGGGCTAAGTTTTTCAGAGCTTATGGAGGAATTATTGACAATTCTAGCAACTGGACACATTCTATTGCTGTATAAGCCTTTACAGAATCGTACCCTCTTAGATAAAAGCGTAATTTTTCACTAAAATGGGTTCTAACTTTATGATCACCTTTATATAATGGGAGTTGCTTATTCATAACTCAATCAAACGTATTGAAATAGTAACATATTTTTTGGCAGTGAGGCAAAGCTCAAATCCCTAGTTAATGTACTTGTATTGATCAGCAATATATCTTTCAGTGTTTTGTCTGCAGTTGTCTGAATGGATTTCCATGGGGTTGGTCGTATTACAAAGAACAATAAATCGCATAATGCAATCATAGATCTATAAAAATCTTGAATATCATAGAAATGAATATTCCTTCAATAATTTTTTCTTAACATTTTTAAACTTAAGGCTTAACGAACATTGAAATAGCTAAGAATCATTCATTTTTTAACAATATAAAACTTGCCTTCATTGAGGCATGATGAACTTAAACTTTTAAAAAATAATAAGAGAAAATGCCAAAACTCGTATTCTTTTAAGTTATTTGACTTGCTTAAGTTATTTTACTGTAGTTTAATCAGCTATTGTTTATCATTGTCTCGCTTGCTTTTATTTTACTTAAGTTTAAGTTAAATTCATGATGAATATTTGTCTTCTAAATACATATTTCCTAGATTTGCAAATTGTTTTGCGTTTGTACAAGAAACCAGGCAATTGTTTCGTACCATTCAATTTGAATATATGGCAGGCAATTATTCTGCTATATTCAATAAAAAAATTAGTTTTTAGAAATAATTCTGTAATATATAATATGCTGTGAAATTTTCTTGTGTAATTTACTTCATTGTGGAAATTCTGCAAAAATATTTATTCTAATTGTGGTTCAATCAGAATAATGAAATTTTGTTGTCAAATAAATGAAAATGTTTTGCAGAAAAGAGTGTATAATTGGATACTTTGATAATAAAGTAACTATTTAGCTTTTTGTAAGGAAATGTTGGATTATTTGTCATTTTTTTTAGTATTTTCCAAGCGGACGATATAACTGTCCTCCATGAATAGTTTCATTGAAATGAGAAAAAAAATAAAATCTTCGTACTTTTTCACATATTCAAAAATGTATTCCTTTTTATACCATATTTAAACAAATAGGTCTTTAAACTAATTGCTACAAATTTCAGAGGTTCTAAAAACTCTATTCACATATTACTTACTCTCTTCTTAACGCAAAAAGTTTTATTGAAACGTAAATAATGGAGTAAATCTTTTTTTCTTGTCATTAAAAATAATTTTAAATAATTCAAATACAAATAATTTAATAAATAAATTTGTAAAATTGCCAGAAAGGGATTATGTAATGAAGTTTCATGAATCTTTTAAATCATTTTTCTATTCTCAAAAATTAATTTAAGATACATTAGGCTACCTTATACATTTATTATAAGGAAATTTCAACTGACCAAATAATTTAAATTTTCTTAAAAGAAAGATATTTTAGTCTCTTTTAATCTACAGAATATTTTAATCATTCCATCTAATTACTTCAATGTTACAGATCTAATTAAAATTTGATCATTATTTTCTTAGAATTTTATTCGAATGTACATTAGGAGAAATCTCTAAGGAACGAAACTCTATTATTAATTATTGAGTTTCCTAATTAAATATCTGATTTAGTATATTCAGTCCCATTCGACAAGAGATTAAGAATTATTGATAAATTTTTGTCCCGGATATCTTTAAGGAAATGGAGAAGTGTCTTTTCGAAGATATTCTAATTAGTTTTCAAATACTAAATAGGCAAACGTTTTCCATTTCCTATCTGCAAAATTGATTCTTTAAAATAAATCACTTAATATTTATTTGATTTACATTGTTACTGCAATAAATAGAAAATATAAATTTTAGTTTTGAATCAATTAGTTCATTTTTTTAAATAATATATTTTAAGTAATTTTTACAACCAAATTTTCTTAAAGAAATATTAATGAAGGAGAGAGCATATAACGTAATTTAATAATGAATATTTTCGTATAAAAAGTAACAATAACGATTAAAAAAATGATGATACTGATACGTTACGCCGTAGAAAAAGTTTTACATACTTTTTTGCAGTATAATATACAGATTTTTGTGAAGTACTCTTCTATGGGCTTTTATGGCAAGAAACGATTGTAAAAATCTTGAATGGCATATTTTGTAGACTTTTAGTTTCAGAAATTAAGAGTTTTACTTAGAATACCTAATGAATTACGTTGCTAATTAATAATTACAAAATTTTCTTTATCACATTATTTTGAAAAGCTCAAACACAATATTTAAATAGGAGATAAATATCGATTAAGCAAATTCAGTAATAAAAACGATATTTCTTTTAAACTCAAAATTAACACCTAATAATTGAAAAAATGTATTATATTTTTTGTCTGCAAAGTAAGGAAAGATGGATTAAGGGAATTTCTTTTTACAGAAGTTCTCAAGCATACACTTTATGTACTACAGAAGACCCTGGTTTTTAGGACCTCTAATTTGCGGAAACTTATGATTTTTGAAACTAGTAACTGATCCCTAACATGGCTTAATTCCCATTTACGTACTAAACTTTTGAAAAATCTTTCTTACAAACTCATTTTCATACCTTTTTTGTTTGCTTATACTTATCATTTGTATGTTTTCATTTTATTTTACAGTTGAGAGACTCGAACAAATGTTTTTTATTAGAGAATTGTAATTTTTTGAACTGTGGATAACTAACTACGTTGCTGATGTTGAAATCCTGTATTTTTTAAGTAATTCATCTGGATTTCTTCTGTCTATTTTGACACCTCTATTACATCTCATGCAATAGAATATAATCTCAATAGCTTTAAGTTCGAATAGCATAAGATACTTTATCAAGCAGTGAAGGTTTCTTGGAATTACCTCATGAAATCGACATTCTATATGCAATCTACTCGTCAATCTATTTTTGGAATGAGGCTGCAGAAAAAAATGATACCTCAGTTATTTGGAAATATAAGCTATATTAAAGAAACCACTGAAACTGAAAAAGAATATTTGCCTCATGTCTTTAGTAGAAATATATTATTCATTTCAGCGCATTTTGAAAGTGGACTCAGATATAATTTGTGTGTTAGAAGTATAGGATGATTTATTGATTAAGAATATAATGACTGAAAAGAAAAAGAGAGCTTTCAAGTTTCAAACAAGAAGAAAAGGACGTAGTGCTATGAGTGTCTGCAATATAAAGGGCTAATAAGACTAAGATACACTACTGGCCATTAAAATTGCTACACCAAGAAGGAATGCAAATAACAGAACGATATTTATTGAACACATACATTATAGTGGAAAGAACAAGTGATTAGATTTATAGGAAATTAGGATGTATAGCTCTTGAGAAATCAGTACCCAGAGAAGCCACCTCTGGCTGCAATAACAGCATTTATCCGCCTAGGCATGTAGTCAAACAGAGATTGTATGGCCTGTACGGGGATCTCAGTCCATGCAGCTTCAACACTATGCCACAGTTCATCGACAGTAGTGGATGGTGAGTGATGGCGTGCCAATCGCTCGGCAACCATTGACCACACGTTCTCAATTGGAGACAGATCAGGAGAACGTGCTGGCCAGGGTGATAATCGAACCTGTTCTGTATCAAGGAAGTTCAGAGCAGTACGGGCAACATGCGGTGGTGCATTATCCTGTTGAAACAAAGCATTAGGGAGGCCTCGAAGATAGGGCAGAGCCACGGGCCTTAACACATCGGAAATGTAACGGTTGCTATTCAAAGTGCTGGTAATGCGAACAAGAGGTGATCGAGACGTGTATCCAATGGCACCTCATACCATCACTCCAGCAGATGGGCCAGTATGGCGATGTCCAATGCAAGCTGGCAATGCGCGTTCTCCACGATGCCTCCAAACACGGATGCGGCCATCATGGTCCTGTATACAGAACCGAGATTCATCTGTAAAGATGACGTGATGCCATTCCCGCGTCCAGGTTCGTCGCTGATCACACCATTGAAGGCGCTCCTGTCTGTGACGCAGCGTCGATGGTAGCCGAAGCCATGGTCGCCGTGCAGACAATCCATGCTGCTGCAAACATCGTCGAACTGTTCGAGCAGAAACTTGTTGCCTTGCAAATGACTCCATTTCTCAACTCAGGGTTCGTGACATGGCTGTACGATCCTTTGTGACCATGCGGATAAGATGTCTGTCTTCTCTGCTGTATAGTGATGGGGGTCGCTGAGATCCTGCATGACGTTCCGTATGATTGTCCTGAACCCATCGATTCCATATTCTGCTAACAGTCATGGGGTCTCGACCGACGCGAGCAGCAATATTGCAGTACGATAAACCGCAATCCCGGTAGGCTATAATCCTTCCTCGATCAAAGTCAGACACGTGCTGATAGCCATTTCTTCTTCTTACAAGAGACATTACAACAACTTTCTTTGCCGAAAACAACGTTGAAACGGAAATTGAGTATGAGAAAACTGCTGTCAAATCTCTGGTTTTATACACATTGTAGATGTCACTACTATCGCCTGCTTTGTATTAATGCGCAGAAAATCTAATCATTTGCATATCACAGCAAGTTCTACCTGTCATGCAAATTTCACGTGTGTGGTGTGCCGCTTTCCTGGTGTAGCAATTTTAATGGCCAGTAGTGTACATTTTTTGCGAAAAAATATTAAAATGCTTTGCTGCATCGAAAAACTAGAAAAATGTTTTTTTTAAAAAAATATAGTTAAAAGCAAAAAAATAATAATAATAATAATAATAACAATAAATGATTATTTTACCGGATTTTTCATCAATAAAAGTGTGTTTTTTACATATCGCGCACACTAAATACTTTTTTCTAATTGTACTTCATATAAAAGAAATAGCAGTTTAGTAAAAAAAACTTAAGATGTAACACTTAATTATCCATTGTACGAACTATTTTAGCAGCCTCTATGAGTTCGTAAAAATGAGTGTTTATTGTATAAGGTATTCTATTAAGTTGATTTGGAAATGCTGACATTATATATATATAGAAAGCTCAAATGATAAAATTACCGCACCTTGTGAAGTGTGAATAATGATAAAATTTGTAATTAGTGTAGTCTGTTGTTTATAACCGCTAACTCCTCGACATGGGATCAAAAAGGCTTTGGATGTACCTATTGAGTGTAACAGCCCATGCGGCTTCCACATATTGTCAAAATTGAGCTACTGTAGCAGTGGTTGGTGTATCCAGGGCCAGAAATTGTGCAAGTACTGACCACAACCTTTCGATGGATGATAGATCAGAAGAGCATGCAGGTCAAAAAAAATTATTCGTTCTGATTGATAAACATCTGATTCTTGAGCACTGCGAGTCACAGGTGGTAATGCATTATTATATTTTAATATGGATGATGGCAACTGCTAAATTTATGTGAGAATCATGGACTCAAACAACTCAGAGATATAGCACTGACTATTCAGCACACTGGCAATGAGTACAAGAGGCATACGAGAGTGAAATCCAATATCACCCGAAACATTATACTGGATACAGGACTAGTGTGGTGATACAAAACGCAATAGTTTTTTAATAATGTGCAATAGTCTCCGGACTCGAATCCGACCATCGGGGTGTTATATCAGAAGCGGAATTCACTACTTAAGTCATTGCCTTTTTCATCCGTTGTCATTCATCCCTGCATTGGTGGAACAAAAGCATATGGTTTTATGTCAAGAATAAACGAAGAAATAGGCGCCTTGTGCGGACGTTTCATTCAGTAACAAACGAAGTAGAATGGTACAAGAAGACACTGAGTGATGTGTAATAGATTGGATCTATTGTGCTAAGGTATGTGGCTGAACTATTTCTTACTGCCATACGCAAAATAAGCCTGGCATCACTTGTAATTGTGCAACGATGGGCTATGATCGTTCCTATCTATCTATCTCTCCCACCTGCATCTAGCAATTATAGATCCGCATCACATTTGTTTGGTTTTATTTGACACAATCAGCGATTTCTTTGAAGAATAATCCGCATTCCTTATGGGCTACTATTCTTCTTCGGTGGAACTCAAAAACTTGCTCGAAAAATGCTTGACGTCTTATGCGAGGCATTAAGCAGAGGTGATTAAGCAGATTACAAAAAAATGCACGAAAGAATAATTGCCGAATCTCTCCTTATTTCATATAGCGCTTGGAAGTGGCATTACAATCGTCCATGATATGCAAATAATTATCATTGCAATACTAATGATTTGCATCTCACATCACCGAAAACGGCTGAAGTACATTTGATGATGCATGCTTCCTTCAGGGTCTTGTATTTTAGGGGTGGCCTGCAATATACTTAGCTTAATTTAAACTTTGTTTTGCACCACGAAATGATATCTCATTGATCAGCTAAAAACAAATCTAATGAGGTGAGAAACACTTAAAAACATCTCCTTTAGTTACGAAGTTATTAAATATTGAAGTCAGGGTTCCTCCTTTCATCTGTGTTCCAATGGATTTCGGATGTACGACATACTAGGGAATGTGTAAACACATTTGCTGAAGTGGGTGAGATAATACATTCTGAAAATCAAAAAAGCAAATCTCGAAATTTTTGTAAAAAAAAAAAAAAAAAAAAAAATGGGAATGTGTGGAAAAAAAAAAAAGGATCCGATGTCGAAAATATATTTTCTCCACTCCTACAGCGATTACATGTCAATAACAATTTTAGAATGGAAAAAAAGAATCACAACCCGACGTTCTTGAATCGAGTAGTTCCAGAATGGTGTTTCACCGCTTTATTTAATTACATCACAACATTCAAGTTTACAGTGCTTTCAAACCAGCATTAATTATGGTTGAAATTAATTACAAACATAATAAAAATTTTGCAATGAAATATAATTTATGTTTTAAATTAACCAATGATTATCTTTTTAATGTAAAAGTTTCATTCCATTCCATGCAGCTATTATCAATTCAATCTCAGATAAAAATTCGATGGACAAACACAATAAGGACTTTATTAATAAAGAATGACAACACTGTCTTTGGAGTAAGATAAATGACGCCATAATATGGCATTATTATATTTTATTCTTACAAATATCATTGTAATTATTTATTTGTAAAGTTTCTTTTTTTTATTTTAATAAAACACAATAAGATAGTATTATTATTTTAATATTGATATTCAAAGTGATCACCTTTTACAATACGGTTTTTAGCTCAGGGAAATGAAAGAGGGTTAAAAAATCTGAAACATTTTCACAGGTGTCAGCTACATAGATTAAAGTATGCCTTATATCAATCACTAGCAAGATAAATGCTGAAGTAACAATATTACAAGTATGTCAATAGAAATTGTCCAAAAGATGTTCAATTGGTTTCATATCTGTTGAATTTGGGGACTAATACTGCATTTGGATGTCTTTGTCATTTTTAATCAACTAACCCTGAAATTATGGATTTTGGCATTATCCTGCTGAAAGATTCTATCTCTCAAATTACAATAGTAAACATGCATGGGTATGGATGTAGATGATGCACATGATTGACACAACACACACAGTGGATACATAACCCAATCCGTTGAGAATACCTGCCACAAGTTCGGCCGAGCTTATGGTTAGCGCTCTTGCCTTAGGTTCAACAGTTCGTGGGTTCGAATCCCACCTTGGGCATAGATGTTTGTAGTGGTTCGGAATCCACTTTAAACCGTAAGTCCCGGTCTAATTAGCCCTCGTGTGCAAAAACTGACCGTTGAGGGACAGACAAACCAAACCAAACCTGCCACAGGTCCGAGAAAAGCCAGGTGCACAAGATTCTCATGAATTATGAGTCATGTTTATTTTTCTCATTATTTTTAAGACTGTACTTATATTTTGTAAAAACTTCAATGAAATTTATATAAAAATTTCTCCCAATTAAATACATTAAATAATTTCCGCTTAAAATTATTATTTTCGCGCGTTCTTTAGAATTCTTTTCCTTTTTTCTACAGAAGTAATTTTACATTTTTACAGAAAAAATTTTATTTTAAATCATTTTATAAGTGAAATGTTTGACAAAAACCTTGATCGAAATAGCTTCAATTCAATTTAGGAAAAATGTTATCTAAAGAAAGACATTATCAGTTTATATCTTTCCATCTAATGGATTCCAGCGTTTCCAAAAATATGTTCACATTTTTACTCTATTTCTACTTTTTTGAAAAACAAATAAATATATTAAACAAAGAAGGGGAATTTAAAAATACTTGAAATTTCTCGAAAAGGATGAAAATGCTTGTTTATACTTCTTTCGAACGACTGCAGGAAATTTTGAAAGGAAACAATTCAAAGGGACGATTGAATTGAAAAAATCCAGTTTTTTTTTATTTTTTATTTTATTAAAACATCACGGAAGTATTGAAAATTCGATTACTACATGTATTAAAGTATAAAACATAAATATTGTTTCGTTTCTTTAAAAAATGAAAAAGCACGTATTATCAATAACCTTTATTAAGATAAAAACTCTAAATGTCAAATTTGAAATTTTTAAAACTAAACATGTACGAATTTTAATGATGCGAATAATTAAATCTAACAAATATTATATTATTGTTTTTTACACATTAATTAAATAACATTTTATTATGTTATGATTTATGAACTGAAATTTTATATACACACACACACACATATATATATATATATATATATATATATATATTTGGTATTCATTTCCATGCTATTAATTTTGGTAAAAAATATAAAAGGCTGATTCATCTTAGAAGCTTTTGCTACTAAATTAATTCCATATACTTTTTATTATTCGATTTGAATGTAGTTATTTAACTATCCTTTAAAAATTAGTTTCTAGTCAGATTATTAGATTAAAATAAAAATGTTATAATCTTTATTTTTCCATTAATTATTTCAAAATTTTTATATAGCTTAAATATTATACTAATAATAAAATTGCTTTGGTTTTTTTATTTCATTTACACGATTTACAGTTCAATTATTAAAATTCTGTACCTACAGATACCTGAGTTTAGAATTTTTTATCTTTCTGTTTCTTTTTCTTACTTTTCATATTCTAATCTAGTCTAAATTTCCTCAACAGTTACAGTTGATTTATGAATTTAATTTTTTTGTCTCGTATTTTTTGTTTTATAACTTTTTTTTAATTCAGGGAATCTAGTTTAACTCCAGACAACGCTTTAAATGAAATCCGCAGAGAATTTACTGAGTTCACATCCAATTCCTCATATAAATTCTTTAAATCATTTTCCAAGCATAAAAATTTGAAAGGTAATGTGAACCTGTTTAAATAGCCTCTTATGTGGAAATTAAATCATCGTTTCTAAAAATATTTTTGGTTTTAAGTAAGTAGGGTATATGGAATTAGGTAATAATTGACTTTAGGTAACAGTGTTTTTAGATTCCATGTGATGATATTGGTGTTAGTTTTTGATATTTATAGTATTATGTGAATTAGTGTCTACAGTGAGTGTAAAAAGTATTCGTACAGTACGACAATTGATTTAAAAAAAGATTCATTCATAAAAATTATAAACATAAATTCCATTTTAATTAATAATAAATACTAATAGAACATATTTTCACTAGTTTCATGTGAAATTTGCAGAAAAATAATTTTATACATGAATAAATATTTACAAAACTGTAACAATACAACATCTTGTGGTGTAAAACGTATTCGTACACTAAAAGAAATGCAAATTTTTTTGTTATATTTTGTGATTGGTTTAGTCATTAATATGTAGTTAATTGACGTTATCTTGTAAGTTACTTAAAAGATTCTTCAGTGGAAATTTTAATCTAGTGAGAAACTAGAAATTCTGTAATGGGTCGTAAAAGTTAAGCGACAAGTATTTCCGAAAGAAAACTGATTTTAAAGCTCCGTAAAAATGGTAAATCGTACAACAAGTTTTCTGATCTGGTTAGTAGACCCCATTCAACTGTGCAGTCAATCATAAAAATGTTTGCTGCCACTCTAACGGTTCAAAACAGTTCTCGTACTGGGCGACCATGTCTATTGACATCATCTAACAGACGGTTTCTGGTACGTTCATTAAAGAATGATCCCAAAATAAGGGCTCCTACATTAACTTCAGAACTGAAGAACATGGGAACAACAGTTTCCGAAAGTACTATTCGAAATGCATACAGAAATGAAGGCTTCCATGGCCGTGTTGCGAGACGAAAATTCTTTGTTAGTGAGAAGAATCGGAAGCTGCGATTGTCTTTCGCCAAGCAATACGTTATGAAAGTCCAGATTTCTGGAAAAAGGTAATCATTACAGACGAAAGTAAATACAACATATTTGGATCGGACGGGAGACGAATGGTATGGAGAAAGCGCAATACAGAAATGCATCCTATTGTGGTGAACGAATGTGCAATATTCGATTCGCACTACAGAACTGCATGTGCGTAACTCTCCTTCTAGAACGAACTTTTCTTTCCGCACATGATTCCTGTGCTTATTATAATTTTATGTAAATATTTATTGTCACCAACCAATCAGAAGATATTTTTACCTGTATATATAGCCTGTTGGTTTTCACTCGCCAGACAGGCAGAGTGAGATGGCAAGTGTGTTGCGTGTCTGATTTTAGTTCACAATAAAAGCCTATTGATTTTAATTATACTGTATTTAGTTGAGCACGCTAGTTATTCACTTCAATGGTGACCCGGATGTGATAAAATGACGCACAGGGGAAAATCTTATTTCAATATACCTTTTTGTACGAATTTTTTCGTTAAAATTTCTTTTCGGTTGATTACCACTATTTTCTTATACGTAACTTGTATAAGTATTTTTCATATTACTTAGTTTTTCTGCTTTTTACATTTTTTGTCCATTGCTGTTACTTGTTTTGTTACATTATGACTGCTCAGGAAAAGTCAGCAATTTCTGTTGCGGATGGAAATTTTCCGCAGCCGGAAGTTTCCCGTATCGCTTTTCGTCCACCGCCATTTTGGAAACAAAATCCCGAGTTGTGGTTTTGTCAACTGGAATCTTCATTTACCATATCTGGTATTACAGCTAATGTCACTAAATTTCTAAGTGTTGTTTCTGCTTTAGACTCGGACGTTCTCCAAAGTGTGGCGGACATAATTAAAACCCCACCTTCAGAGCAATCTTATGCTATTCTTAAAAAACGTATTATTGACCATTTTGCGGAGACTGAAACAGCTGGTTTAAGATCATTGTTTCAAGACATTTCCTTAGGAGACAAACGACCTTCCCAATTGCTACACGAAATGCAAAATCTTGCATCCGGTCAAATGACTGACGAAGGCATTCGCGCCTTATGGTTACAACGTTTGCCCGTGCATATGCAACAGATACTTTCTGTAAGTCTAGAAAACTTAGATGGTCTCGCGAAAATAGCGGATAAAATTTCCGAAGTTTCAGGTTTTTTGTTTCGAAGTTTGCGTTTCGTTTTTCAGAAGTTTGCGTTTCGCAACTTCTTGCACTCGCAACGAAGTTTGCGTTTCGTCAGAAAGCTGAGAAAACCTCTCCTAGACAGCTGAGGCACTTGGAATTCATTAGTCAGTTTTCGACTGATATCCGTCATGTCTCCGGTAGCGAAAATTGCGTAGCCGACGCACTTTCTAGAATTCATGCTTTTTCATTTCCTACCACAATCGATTATGAAGAAATGGCTAAAGAACAGTCTCATGATATCTCCTTACAAGATTTTCTTAAAAATAATTCTTTGAAAATTAAATCTTTTCCTTTATCTTCAAACTCTACTTCTCTTTTTTGTGATGTGTCGACCAGTGTTGTTCGACCTATCGTTCCATTTAGTTTCACTCGAAAAGTTTTCGATATGATGCATGGTCTGTCCCATCCGGGAGTGCGTGCCACGACCAAGCTTATTACTTCTAAGTTTCTCTGGCCAACTGTCAAGACAGACTGCAAAGAATGGGTGAGAGCATGCTTACCATGCCAAAAATCTAAAATTCATCGCCATACTCATTCTCCCATTGGTGATTATCCGTTACCAAGTGACCGCTTTCGTGTTGTGCATATCGACATTGTGGGGCCACTTCCGCCATCTCAGGGCTATCGTTACTGTTTAACTTGCATCGACAGATTCTCTCGATGGCCGGAAGCTTACCCTATCGACAACATTTCTGCTGAATCAGTCGCAGAAGCTTTCTATTCATGTTGGGTATCTCGATTTGGAGCCCCTCAAATCTTGATAACAGATCAAGGCAGGCAGTTCGAAGGCGAACTTTTTCATTCTTTTTCTAAGTTATTAGGAGCTGAAAAGCTGAGGACTACTGCCTACAACCCTGCTTCGAATGGCATGGTTGAACGACTGCACCGCCAATTGAAGACTGCAATTAAGTGTACAGATCCTGCAAATTGGGTAAAAGTGCTCCCATCGATACTTCTCGGAATCCGCTGTGCAGTGAAGGAAGATCTTGGCACATCGGCAGCAGAACTGGTCTACGGCTCGACACTCCGTTTGCCAGGAGAATTCGTCCGGGATACAACCAGCCGTTCCGCACTGCCTGTTCCCGACTTTCTTGCTAAGCTTCGGAACCACGTCCGATTGTTACGTCCAGTACCTGCTTCGAGGCATTCATCAGCAACTACTTTTATCCACAAAGACCTCAACACTACATCACACGTCTTTGTCCGACAGGATGCTGTACGCCGACCTTTGGAGCAGCCGTATGATGGTCCCTTTCTTGTCGTTCACAGAACTCCTAAGTTTTTTACATTAATGATCAAAGGAAAGAAATCTTCAATTTCTATCGATCGTCTGAAGCCAGCACATACCTTGATCGATCACTCTGCACCAACACCATCTTCAAACATTCGTCCAGTTCCGTGCACGGCCGACAACCTCACCACCACGACTCGCTCTGGACGTCGAGTCCGGTTCCGGTTCCCGTTGCCATCCCTGCAGCAACTGGACTGACGGGGAGTACTGTGGTGAACGAATGTGCAGTATTCGATTCGCACTACAGAACTGCATGTGCGTAACTCTCCTTCTAGAACGAACTTTTCTTTCCGCACATGATTCCTGTGCTTATTATAATTTTATGTAAATATTTATTGTCACCAACCAATCAGAAGATATTTTTACCTGTATATATAGCCTGTTGGTTTTCACTCGCCAGACAGGCAGAGTGAGATGGCAAGTGTGTTGCTTGTCTGATTTTAGTTCGCAATAAAAGCCTATTGATTTTAATTATCCTGTATTTACTTGAGCACGCTAGTTATTCACTTCACTATTAATTTAATGTCAACAATCAAACATGGTAGAGGAAGTCTGCTTGTTTGGGGGTGTATAAGTGTTTCTGGGGTTGGCAAATTAGTCTTTATTAAAAGCATTATGAATCATCAGTTTTATATTGACATTTTAAACAATAATTTAGGACCTAGTGCAACGAAAATGGGCTTGAATGGTGATTACGTTTTCATGCATGATACGTTTTCCCCAAGCACACAGCCCTAAACACAAGGCTTTGGATACTATATAATACCCCAAAGTTCATGAAACTTCCTCCTCAATCGCCGGACCTCAAACCCATCGAGAATTTATGGGACGTTCTTGATAAAAATATTAGATCCAGACATATTTCTAATAAAAATGATTTAAAATCAGCTCTTCATCAATAATGAGACCCCATACCTAGCTCAATAACAGCAAAATTGGTGGAACCGATGTCAAAGAACACTCAAGGCAGTTATTCGAGCTAAAAGATATCCTACAAGGTATTAGCTGTAATATTATGATTATGTTGGCCAATATATGCCTGATGTACGAATACTTTTTACACCACAATATTTTGGATTGTTACAGTTTTGTAAATATTTATTCATGTATAAAATTATTTTTCTGTAAATTTCACATGAAACTAGTGAAAATATGTTCTATTATATATTTCTAATTAATTAAAAAGGAATTTATATTTATAATTTTTATAAACGGATCTCTTTTAAATCAACTGTCGTACTGTACGAATACTTTTTACACTCACTGTAGTTAACATTTTCTAGTTGTACCAAAATCAATCAACTTGCAGTTGCATCAGTATCAATTGCTAATTTTTATATTTTATTTTCTCCAATTTTTTTTCTCTTATACATAAAACATCTATAAATAAATAAAATTAATATTAGAAAAAAAGTTGAACAAATCTGTTGAATGCTAAACTGTAGTAACTAATATTATCAATAATACTTCAATTTCAATGATTATGCATGTTTTTCGTATCTTTCGCAAAGGCATACGAGTTCATAAGTATTTAATAATAGACATTTATCTAGCTAAAATGTGATTTCAAACAAGGAGATATTAATTTTCCTTTACCATTCTTTTTTTTCAAAGTAGTTACTAGAAATATTTCAATGTATCTCTAGATCTGTGTATCAAGTAATATACTTTCTATTTTCAAAAATTAATTTATTATTTTAGTTATACAGAAAAGATCAAATGAAAAATAACTTTAAAGTAATCAGGAAATTAAAAAATGCTTCAAAATATCAACTCTCTACGTACATCTCATTTATTATGGTTTGAAAATTAACCGAGTTGCGTGAGCAATCCGAGAATACACTTAAATATTCTGTGTTCTTTAGCATTTTGTATTTCATCAGAATCATTAATTCGAAATGCTTTTATAAAAATTGCTTATTCCCTCGGTTCCTCTGAAATGTTTTCTGAGAAATATTTCAAAAAATTCCATACGTTCGAGAAGCTAATATAATTTCTAATATTTTGTAACACGCGTGCAATGCAAAGATTGTTTTTTAAAAGTATATTCTGGAGATTTTTGATGATGAGCTTATCTTAAAATAATTCAAGATTTTAATATTCTATTGCAAAAACAGCAATAATATGAGTGTTTGGGAGTCGATAAGAAACAGATCTAAGTTTGCGTATACTATTAGATGCAAATTAAATTCCGATAAAATATAATTAAAATATAACTATTAACAAAATAATAAATAAAAACTATAAATTAAAATCATTTTACAAATTACAGTAATTACCTTGTAGCTAGAATTTTTATATAACTCAAAATCAACGGGAAAATGTAATAACATCTGGAAATCAATTGCATATTTATATAAACAATAATTGTTAATAAAGGATGTAAATATAAAAATTCTACGAATTTAAAAAAAACATTTTTAAATGTTTTTTTTAAAAATGTTTTTTTTTTTACATTTTTAAAGTTTACATTTTTAAATGTTTATACTGTACATAATTACAGTATAAACATGATATTCTTGATGTTATTTGAATAAAAATTTTCTTCGAAATCAACAGATCAAAATAGCATGTTTCTTAAATAGAATGTTTGAAACTGCTAAGCAAAAAATAAAAATGTAATATATATTAAATCACGTGAAGAAATTCTAAGCTTTTAAAATCAAGAACTTCAGAGAAAATTGCTGAAAAATTTCATATAGTTAATAAATAACTAAACTTTAAAAAAAATGCATATAATGCATAAATTTTCAATTCACAATACATGTCTATTATTAAGTAAAATATAGAGACAGTGTAAGCGGACATAGATAATAAAATGAAGACAACACTTGCGTAGATGCTGAAGAATGAACGAATACGATTAATAAAAGTATTTTCATGTATGAAATTTTAATATCACAATAAAAATAGCAGACAAAAAGGAATAAAATAAGGACTAAAACTGTATTAATACTAAATAATAAATAATTGCGATTTATAAAAACATCTTCATGAACACATTTTCAATACCCCAATTAAAAGATCAGGCATGAAGAATAAAAACATCAAAGTGAATAAAATTACATAGCGACAAAAATTGTAATTATGCTTTAAAATGAACAAATATGATTAGTATTTTCATGGAGCTTGTAAGTGAGCAAATAATAGCTATAAGAAATTGGAAAATAACGAATATAATAAGTGCTAATTTTCCTTATTGTGTTTTATAATTATCAATAATTATACAAATGATACTTACAATTAATAATTTTAAATGGTAATTCTCGATAATTATAAAGCAAGTCAAACATAATTATTTGGGATATTTATTACTGAACGTAAAACTAAAGCATACGTATTGTAAAATCTTTATTAATCCGGATTTTCTTAATTAATCTTAATCCCCTTTAAAATTAGATATAATCTTGATCCCCTTTAACAAGATAGGATAAAATTGGAGAGTAAGTAATAAATAAGAATAAAAAATACTGTAATGGACTATGCGCGTTTAATGATTATTTGCAGATGCAGAGAAGTAATAACTCGTGAAATTAACAAAATGAGCATCATCAATTTTTCTTACATGTAAACGTGTCAATGAATAAGAATGGGAATTGACATAATGTTATTTTCAAGATGGGATAATAAAGCAGGCAAAATCACGATGTAAAGTATTTTTATTTAAAAATGTTCTCGATTTTAAAATTTTATAAATATAATAATATTCCATATTAACAATGTTTTGAAATTTAAAAAATTCTTCAATCACAAAAACAATTAAAATAAAATAACTTCCATTTTAACCCAATTAAAAAATAAAAGGTATAGCTCAAAGTCCGATTCTCTAATTCATACAAAAATCTAGAATAAATTTATCCTCAAACAGCTCACATAAAACACTGAAAAAGCAATAATATTCAAGAATTACATTGCAGAGAATTTTTATTTGAACTTCTTCTTGAAAATTTATATCAAAGAAGTGAAGCTTATAGGTTGCTTACTATTATTAATGTACATATGGGAAAGTTATTTTCAATTTTAAAAAACTATTTTAATCTAAACATCATATAAAATTTCATATGAAAGTTGGATTCATTTAAAATTAAAATTTTTCCTAAGAATCTCTTATCTCTTATCCCGAATATAATACATAAAATATGAGCTAATTTCTTACTGTTAATTAATATAACATTTATATTACTTCGTTTTCTTTTGCTATTTTATCGAATGTGTTTTATTTACAACAAAGTTCACATAATATTTTTTAACTGAACAACTTAGAACCTTATTCTATACAGATTATAAAGAATAAGCTTCTAAGTTGTCCAATTAAATTAATCTGTCCCTTCTTTATGCTATTCAGATTGTCAACAGGATTAATTTATAAATATTGAAACTGAAAAAGTGAACCACAATCAAGTAATATAACTGGGAAGTAAAATTAAATTTTATAACAGCAAAGTTTTTGAAAATCTCAAAAATGTTTATATTTTTTTTAATTTTAAGAGATTATAATGTCTATCAACAAATTACGAATAATTACCACTTTTTAAAATTTCTAATATTTATTTTTAACAATTATGTTTTAAAAATATAAAATAAATGAATAATAAATTTTCAGTATAAGAAACAAATTAAATTGTTTAGTTTATTTAGCTTTTTTAGAAAAATAAAAAAATAAAAACTTTTTTATTTTTAATAAACTGCTACCTCATATAAATATTTCTGTATATAAAATTCGTCTTAATATTAATAATAGTAATCGACAAATATATTATTATTTCAAATGTACCTTTTAGATTACGTAGTTACAATTTATTAGAATAGCTATCATCTCTATGAATTTTAATGCAAGAGTTTTTCATAAATTATAATTTTTCGAATATTGTAATTCTTTAAATATTACAATAAAGTAATAAATTTTAAATGATCAAATCATTTCCTAATATTAGTTTTTTATTAATAAGTACCGTTAACATCTTGCAAGTAAAAATTTAATTTTAAAGTTTGTTTTGATATTTATATGTAAATTTGTATATATATGTAAATATGTAAATTTGTATAACATATAGTTGAAATTCTCTAATATGTATAAATAAAAATTATAATAGAAAAATTACATTTATCACACAAATAATAGTTCTCAATGATTAAAAATTTCTAATGCTATTAAAAAAATCGACAAATATTATTTTCTTTGATGAGATTAATTCTTAATCAATTAAAACCTACAACTACTTTTAGTTCATTATAATTATTTTCAACAAATCAAAAATTAATTAATTTTAATTTTTATGTGTAACAATAAATCTTCTGTATTTATATTTAATTGATATTTCTAATTTTTATCCTCAACAGGTACCTTTATCGAGTATCTTTTTAATTTCTTCCCACTCATATTTAAATACCATTCATACTAATACATATCACCCACATATGGTTAATTCTTAAATTATAGAATTTCTTTAATAATTCATGCATAATTATCATTGTTGAAAAAGTATAATGTTTGTTTGCCTCTGAATATTAATCTTTACCACAGTGAAAAGGGTAGTAATTTAAAATGTAATATTTCAAACTTTTATCATTTCTTCCATCTTTTAAGATAAAGTTAGGCAACTTAATGTGATGCAATTAAATCTAGATTATCCCAATGTTTTCTTTCTTCATTTTTGAATGCTCGAAAATTGCAATAATTAATCCAAAGTTTTAAGTTAAAAACCATAGTTTTAGGATTAATATTTGAGTTTAACATGCTGCCTCAATTCATTAAATGTCAAATTTATTTTCAAAAATCTATACTTCCCAACTAAAAGAATGTAAATTCAAAGTAGAAAAATGAAATAAGCTCTCCAACGGAGAAATTTAAGCTACATTGAATAAATTTATCATAAGGAAATGATTCTATGTCAGTGGTATTTCAGCTTTTATTATCTCCCAGTGGTCTCATTAAAATGAAATACATATATACATGTATAACGTGTGGTTTGGATTTAGAAGGTATCTTATATAAAAAAACTGTTATTCAAACTTTGGTTCAGTTTTACTTAAACAGAAGTTTCTACAATTTTATAAAGAGCTATATCAAAATTAAAGACACATGTCTTTTCTTTCTAAAATTTAACCACATATATATAAGAATAATATAAAATGGTTCTACTCAGCGTTTCTTCGCAGTAAAATGTTTATAGAATAGAATTAATTAAAATAATTATTACAAATTTGCATAATATTATTGCTATCACTTATTATAGATGTTTGATTTTTTTTTTACCTCTAGTTGTTACTTCCTCTGTTGTGATAAATAACTTTCTGACAATATCTATATATATATAGCGTACAAATTATTCAGTAAGCCAGCAGTGATATATAATCATAAAATGAAAATGTGTTGTTGTTTCTTCTGAGAATTTATTTGTTTTATATTTAATTTGTTTATTTTTCAGTTATGCTAAGTTGACCTCTTAATGAGGTAGCTTTATTAGGCAAAAATAATACATTTTTATAATAGTAGACAACAAATGGTAATAATAGTTTCTTTTTTATTTTATTTATTTTTTATGTATAAGGTTATCATTATTAATGAAACTATCTGTGCCGAATATTTAGAGAATCCCCGCCAAGAAAAAGTAATCTAAATGAAAACTTTATTAGAAATCTTTTCGTATTCTTAACATATTTTACTTCTTAAAGTGTATATTCTTCATTTGATTTGAAGTAATAGTTCTCAACGTATTTCTTGAAAAATCTTCCTCATCCATAATAATAACGTTCTCAATCATCAATATTGAGCACAAATT